>SFCI01000059.1:20016-44935 GCA_004681135.1 Hericium alpestre | reverse complement strand
CGCGCAACTGCAAGTGAAGGAGGAGACGCTGAGGGTTGCGCGGGAGGAGCTGCAGGCGAAGGCACGGGCGTATGATGTCCTATCTGATCAGCATGCAGAAGTCACCCGGGACCGCGAATACTACAGGGTGTTGCTGCTAGAGATCAATCAGATGTCGGCGGTCTAGTCGCGATTGACGTTGTTCCACTAGCTGGTGCCGATCACTGCGGATTTTGCTGCTTATCCCTTCCTTCAGTTGATAATTTAATTAAGTTTTGTCTTCTGGCCACGTCGCAGCGACGCTGCGGTCCTCCGGTCCTGGCTCGTAGCCTAAATGTAGTCGGTGAGGATTCATTTTCTGCTTCACTTTGTCGAAGCTACTCTACTGGTCGCATGTTGGCGCATAAACGGATCCTCTCATGTCTTATGCACAAGAATGACCTCAATGCGCTTGTGCCTCGATTCATGTGCGTGGGTCCTCGTGGCTGATGTCGATGAACTTCGATGTTCGCATATTACCGTAAGTTATAATGCACCAGCTATGCAACAGCTATGCACCACTGATGCTACCCTCCTGCCTTACTCAGATAACATAAATATCCAACTCATGGCAAGAAGCGTATGCCCGTTTCGTTGCCCCCCCGCCCATACCAGCACGACATTGCCTCAGTCCGTACGTCCATCCTTCCGATCCTTATAAAGCCAACACGCCGACTTTGTTTTCTTTGTTTAGGTTACGTACAATACAAGACCGAGTAGCATTTCGTTTATCTCTCTGCCTTGAAGAACATGTCTAACGGTAAGCGTCATTCTATGCATTCCCCATTTTTGATGCCTGACGAAATTGGATGATAGCCCCAGATCCAGGATACCCTTACAGCAACCCCGTACCTCTATGGGTAGATTTCGAGGTAAAGCATCAGTGGATGACGTTCTATCCCACGCAGCTGCCGCCTTTATACCCTCGGAAGCCTGTCCAGAAAGGACCAAGCAAGTACGAAGTCTGCTGCGCAATGCTCTATAGCGACAGAGGTCCTATTTCTGCCGTCGGTCATCCCGGCGATGTCTGGGTCAGCAAGGGCGCCGACAAAGGTGTATGGGTCAAAACTGGAAGCTTTGCTGGGAATGGCCAGTGGGAAACCTGGGGAGGAAACGAGACGCAGTTTCAGCATCCGACCTTCCCCGACTACGTGCTGTGGTTCCAACACGAACGTTGGGTCTGGGTGCACCTGAACTCCTTGGAAGGAAGACGGGCACGGTGGAGGCGAGGTAAGAACTTGGGCGGGGCGTGGATGATGGAAAAGGGCAGGTTTGTTGAGGAATCATGTCGTCAAAGGAGGGTACAGCGAGCAGTCCTTGGGACTGCGCTTGATGCTATCGAGCAGTGGTTAGAGTCTCAGCAGGAGAAAGCGCAGAAGAGGGAGTTGAGCGATGACTCGGAACTTGAAGCAACTCCCCCTCCAAAACGGTCAAGAGTCGACGACACCGTGGCTGCATCGGTCGGATGCGTTGCAACCAGTGTTAGTGTCTTGCCGCCCACCAGCACATCGTCTGAAGGGCTTGGTGAACCTCGGACGCCTTCCAGTTCTACCAACTTGAATGACGTGACATCTACGTCAGCCGGATTCACTTCTGACCCTTGTCCGCCCTCGATTAGTCCTCCGGAGGACCATGAACGCAGCGAGCCGCCGTCGCCGTATGTTACCACCCAGTTCCACTTCCAGCGCGACGACTGATCAACTACTCAGGGCGCTGTCTACGTCCCGCGAACACACTGTGATTCGCAACCCTGCCGAATGCGACGATTCCCTCGTCGCGAATGATCGCACGTCTTCACCATCCGAACCCCAGAATCTCTCCCCTACGATATTGACTACTGAGCGCGCCTCTTCTACAGCCAAGCTTTCGCCGTCCACTCGGTGCCAGGGTGCGCACACATCCACTCCTGTGGGGGCTTACGTGCTCCAGCCTGGAGCATCGGAGAACACTGGATCTCTCGATGCACCGACGTGTGGTCAGCCACGCGCAGTGCATGACGGAGCCTCCCGGGCAAATCGTGACGACGGCGGTGCAAACCAGGACTGCGAGCTCATCAAGCGAGCAGCGAACCGGATACTCCACCAGCATGTAGCACATATAGCGATCCTCCAGCACAAACTCCTCACCACCCAGCACGAACTCCTCACCACTCAGCGCTTGCTCCTTGCCACCAAAGATACAGTGTCCCGACTTGAGGCCGATGCGCGCGCGCGCGAGACAGCCGTAGACGAGCGGCAGATGAATGACGCTGCAATGGGAGACGCTCAATGGGAGGCAGGCGGATCTCCGGCAGACAATGGACGAGGTAATTGTGCGGCTCGTGAAGATGACGATGCAGCGGCTCACACGGATTCCCGAGACTGTTGTATTTGTTAGGACATGGCGATGTTCTCTTCGGCACAGATATAACGAAGTCGATTGCGCAAGTCCGCTTGTTGCACGTGTAGCTGCTGTTGTGGAACTTAGAGGGGGAAATGCGTTGTACATGTATATAAGGCTGCATGAATGATTTACGTTCGTAAAATATTGGAAAGAGGGAGCTTCCGCTACATAGAGGCAATGTGTGTGTAACTGTCCCTGGTATCCTAGAATAGTCGGAATGTAAGGTAAATATCGTGACGAGGATGCGACAGTGGGGAGTCAGGTCCGTGAATCTATCACAACAAGCGGATGAGGCATTATAGATAGGATGAGGTCAATATAACGAGCGTCGGACGTATGCCATTTGGCAAAGATCATGGAAGTCGTAGTTTGGCCGAAGCATCAAACAAGAAGCATGCTGCGTCGGCGAGCATTCATGAGGACGAAGCCTTCTGGAATCACGGATGCACGCTCGGGACGACGCACAGAACGGGTGATGCGCTTCCAGGCATGGATGAGGCGGCGTTCGAGGTATTTAACGCACGGACGTGACACCGTCCGCTGGTACCTACATACCATACGTCAGTGCTCAGCCATACTGAGGGAACTAGAGCAACGTACCTGCTGTTTTTGTGTTCACGACGATGAGTCGGGAGCAGTGGGGCTCCGGAGATGGAGGATGGGCCAGCCATTGTGTATTAGACGGGTTTATCAAAATATGGTATAGCAGGGGGCGTCGTGGACGGATTTGTACAAGGATGTGCGAGAAGGGAGCTTCCGTTGTCTCTACCTTTTATACAAGGCCATATAGGCGTTGCCACCAATCGTGTTGCACAGGCCGACGAGGACTTCGCAGTTCGCACAATAGAAAAACCCTGTTGTCTGGAACAAGGGCGCGGCACCCATTCCGATACACAACGCCTGTTACCTTGCCAAACGCATCTTGAACAGATCCGAATGCAGAAGACAAAGAGGTGCTCTTGTGCAGGATGGGGAAATGGGAGTTGAGAACAATAGGCGGCAATCCGCGACGCCCGCACCGCGCAGTCGGCGCACAGCCACGTGAGCCCCGGGAGGAGCACGTGGCCGTGACGCGTGTCGTGGGAGACTTCAAGGCTGTCGGACTTGAATTNNANNNTTNANNCCNNNNGNNNGNTTGTNTNGNNTGTNNCNAGNNGCNCAGCANCTNCANCANCTTNATCNNCCNTCCCGNACGCNATACGCGCATCTNTCCTGCCGTCTCAGTTCAGTNANNTGTGCTCGTGGGATGCCTCAATTGAGGGGTTACGGCGTNTCNATCGTCTGTGATGGGGCCGAGGTNCAGTGCTATGACGTGAAGGAAGAAGAACCAAATANNCTGAGCTGCTACATTACNAGTGAAACGGGNAAGGTNTGCTNTCCGTNGNTNTGANGTGNNTNCNGGTTTACAATTGNATCCAGGAATTCTCCATCCAGTACTCAGACTATGCGCGAAAGACTGCCATGCGCGCTGAGTGCTANATGGACGGACACTGTCTATCTAAGAAGTGNTCNAAGTCNGGGAGAGGGCTGCTCATNTGGGGAGCCAGGACNTCACCTAGCACNCGNGCGCCNTTCAAGTTNTCNGANCTGACGCTTGTCGGTGCGTGCCACATNTANACGCTCNTATCANGGNCTCATGGACTCTACTAGACGANGATGAGGCCGGAACATCTTTTGGTAGCCCGAACCTAGGTCTNATAGAAGTCAAATTATATCGAGTGAGGATAGAGAGAGATCACTCTAGGCCAGGGTATTCTCAAAGAGCGCTTCCGCAATCGGGCCCCGTTTCAGAGAAGAGTAAGAAGGGAGGCTGGCACCAGATATCGTGAGTTTCTTCCAACTCCAACTTCTTCATCGAATTGATGTCAGTGAAGGCTGGGCGANGCGCAGGTATCGGAATGGCATCCGTCCGCGTACAAGCCCGTATACTTAGATCGGAGAGACCGTCCTTATGCGACGTTCCGCTTCACCTATCGCCCCAGAGGTAATNCAGTCTTNGTCAAGTACTGTCCTTATCCTCATATTCTGGCAGCACTTCTACAGGCAGAAGGCATCATGCCACGTGGAGTTGCGGCCACCCCGAACCGAAGCAGCAGAAAGCGGCATTATTCTTCGTCTCCGGCACGGAGTCATACNCGACGGCGACTCGCGGATGCCCAANATAATAACGTCAGTGATCCTCTCTNTAGCATTTCTCGCNTNTNAANTGTTCTCTNTGNGATCCAGAACGGCCGCAGGCAGGATCAGNNCGCNGCGTCTGGCTCNAATAATNCAGATATTCNNGTCTTTGAACTAAGCAGCGATGAGGANGAAGACACGAAAGTNGGTATTGTTNCAGAAGGAGACAAGGTAAGCTATTCTCGTGCTCTCCACTTTGGCGCGTCGCTGATGACAAAATTGACGTAGAGCTCTCGGCCGCAGGTGAANCGAGAACGAGGATCACCCATTTGNGTGGGCGATGCGGCTGGTCAGGTCATTGACCTCACCCTCGAATCGGATTGAGCACAGATACCCAGATATCATGAGTTTTCTCAGATGCATGGTGCATAAGACGCAGTTGTTTGTCTATTCTTATTTGTAAAGTGTAATGTCGTTTGAATATCCTCCTTTCTACTTGCATTCGCGTTCAACTTCCGAAGCGATGTTCTGTAGGCTGCGGCCCCTGAACTGTGAAATATCCTTGCACATTGCGTTGAGTNTGAGCATAGTCATTGGGCGACTCCCCANCGATTCTTGTACGTTTCTGAGATCAAATCTCAAAGATCGTTCGAGTGGGTGATCTTGCTCCTGAACGAAGCCCAGACCTTACGACTTGAAGACTGCGCTGTCCAGAAAGTAGGACTCTTCCGTAACATTGATTTATGCTGCGGGAAGTCCCATGATACACATTCCAGTATCTCGATAGTTGTCGTAACAGAGAGCGCCAAGCTGTGAAGACCTCAGGCTTCCTTTACAGTAAGCAAGTTCTAACGTTTTAAGTTGCATCGGCTCTTGTGATCTGGTGGGATCTGGTGGGATCACGAAGCAGTATGCTTTTCAAACTCCGCGCCTGCGCAAGTCGCGTCGCGCTCGACGCGTCTTTCAATTCCAATCCCCCTTCCTTCCTCATTCTTCCGCCATATTGTTTCCACTTCTTCATCTCTCTGGACTTTCCATTGACTTGGTAGACTGGACCCTAAGCCATAAGATACACTCAGAAGCATATACTTCAGTCGAGGAAGCGGTAACTTGGAGTCACCTGATATGCCACTCACGCATCGCGGTATCGGGGCTTTCATTTCCTGCGACGGCCAGGAGCTGGAACATTACAAGCGGGAAGTTGTTGACGATGATACCGTTCAGTGTTATATACCCAGTGAAGCCGGAAAGGTAAGACGCTCGTCCCTACAACCTTTGAAATTCCATAATAGCTATTCGGATAGGAAATCACGATACATGTACAAGACCAGGGAGCCATCCTTCCCAAGGCCGTCTGTTTGTACTTAGATGGACATCCTGCCTGTAACGTATGGATGGAGGATGGAAGCCTGAAGTTGAATGAAGTACTTACATCAACAACGACCGCCCGCAAAATCCAGTTTGCGAACTTGGAATTCCAAGGCTCGTCGTACTTCTATGTGTCTGTTATTCCACATCTCATACATTGGCCGCACAGATGAAGACAAGGCAGGCTCTTCTCATGTTTCGTCTCTGGAGAAGTTAGGAACTATCAGTATTGTCTGCCTACGTGCAAGTCTTGACAAGACGAAGCCGATGGGGGTAGCCATCGTGCGCTCAATACCTGATATCGGACCTATCTCTGAGCGGTCAAAAAAGCTTGGTTGTCATCGTACTGCGTATGTCCAACACCTGTCCTTCTATCAATTATTGTCAATATTTGCACATCTAGCCTCACTTCAGAGAGAACAGTCATGCCTGCTACCGCCTTCCATCCCGACGCGCCTGTATACCTCGACACACTGGATAAGCCTTATGCTCGCTTCATATTCCGGTATCAACCCGCAGGTCCGCAATTCAGCATTGCTTTTTTCCGAGCTATTGTCCGAAGGCACTGTACTGACGGTGAACAGCTCTGCTTCAGGCACACGGCATCATGCCTCGCACAAGCACGCCTGAAACGAGTAATGATAATCAACAATCTGCGGGCGCGGGGAGCAGCAACTCTCAAAGAGCAAAGCGACCTTCGCCGCTGGCTCACCAGCCCGCCGAACGCGTGCCAAAACGTCGTGCTCTGGCGCAGGTTAATACAATGGCGTCTCCTTTTCGACTCTTGACGAATTTCTCTTTGCAGGTGAATTCGTCGTCGAGCCGGACACGCGAAAGGAGCAGCTCGTCACAGGGATCACGAGTCAAGCAAGAGGATGGCACGACTGATCCGGCTCAGAAAGAAGCTATCCGGACTCTGCAGGTGCGTCAAACAAAGCTCCTTATGGTTCCGCAGTCATAGACTAGGTCCTGCTCTTCTAGGCATCTATCCAAGCCGCACGCGACACGATGCTGGCAGCCCAAGCGCAGCTGGATCACCTGGAAAATCGACAGGTCAAGGCGGAACGTGCGCCCTCGCCCATTCGTGTCAACACAGCACATGGCGAAATAATCGACCTGACTCTTGACGACTGATATCTCGCAGCGATCACAGGCTTGCATTGTTATTTCCTTTTCTTGGGCGGTGCAGGAACGGCTCGTTAGCAGACCATGTCATCTTGGTCACTGCCGGTTTTAGAGTTGGTCTTATTCCATACTTTTGCTATAACTTCGAATTTCCTTGCTATTACTTTATATTTTCTCGGTATACTATACGACTTTACATTAAGGTTGAAAGATGTTGTTATGAATTGTTGATTTGTATCCTTCGTGACATGGTATCACTTTTTCAAACTCCGCGTCGCGCACCTATCGCGCTCAGCGCGTCTTGCCTTTTCGTTTCAACCTCCTTTTGTCCTTCTCATCCAGACTGTAACTGAGTGAGACAACCTCGTGCTCCTCCTTTCACAATCAAGGTCATTGAGTGGATATCAGTCTGACATGCCTCTCAAGCACCGCGGTGTCGCGACACACATTTCTTGCGATAATCAAGAGATAGAGCATTATAAACGCGAGGTTGTTGGCGACGATACCGTTCAATGTTACATACCTAGTGAAGCCGGAAAGGTATTGCAAATTATGTGCTCTGTCCACCATACTCGTCCCCGTTCTGACAGTCCTTTTGGCAGGAAATCACTATA
Organism: Hericium alpestre; assembly: GCA_004681135.1. Lineage (NCBI taxonomy): Eukaryota > Fungi > Basidiomycota > Agaricomycetes > Russulales > Hericiaceae > Hericium > Hericium alpestre. Next base: position 37,310 of record SFCI01000059.1, on the reverse strand, counting down.
AGTGTTCAAGATTGCGAAGTCATGTGTTCCATATGTGCTACGATCTACTTAGATGGTCATATTATAAGACGCGCTTTTGTTAAGGCTGGCAAAGGCGGCACACTTAGGGAGGTCCATACGTCCCCGTCGACCTCTTGCAGAATTCAATTCGCAAACCTGGAATTTCAAGGTTTGTCATATTTATGTCTTCATACACCACCAACCACTCACGTTCTGGCCATGCAGACAAAGATGAAGACGATTTGTTCCATGCTCCATGCTTGGAGAAAATTGGAACTATTGAAATCATGATACAACGCGCAAATCCTGTTCCAGAAAAGCAAGTGACGGTGAACGTGGGAGTTGTGCTTCCTGATGTTGGTCCCATCTCTGAGCGATCAAAAAAAGTTGGATGGCATCGTACTACGTATGTCTTTTATATCGGGGCTTGGACCATTCGTCAACGATGGTGACAATCTAGTCTCACTGCAGAGAAGAAGGCCGCCCCACTCCACAATATTCCGGTGGCGTATCTTGACACTGTGGATCGGCCTTACGCTCGCTTCATATTCCATTACCTACCCAAAGGTCGGTGAATCCTAATTGCTCTTCGGGATCTGGTTCAAAGACTATACGTTGGTCGAAAACAGCTCTTCTTCAAGCTCGTGGCATCATGCCTCGGCCACACTTTCTTGAAATAATCAACAATTCCCAACCACTTGCCCACGTTCGGAACAGTCTTCAAAAAGCCAAGAAACGTCCTCCGCTATCTCAAAAGTCTGACGAGCGCACGCCCAAGCGCCGCGCTCTGGAGCAGGTTAGGACGGTGGTGTAGCCCTGTCCATTCTTGACGATTTTGTTTTGCAGGAGAGTCTGTCGTCAAGCCGGACGCGCGAAGGGAGCAGCGCATCACAGGGATCACGAATCAAGCAAGAGGATGTGCCAGTCGATCCGGGTCAGGCGGAGGCGATCCGGACTCTGCAGGTATGTACAACAAACATTCACCATAGATCCTCGGACGTAAACTGGGTTTCTATATTCTAGGAATCCATCCAAGCCGCACGCGACACGATGCTCGCTGCACAAGCACAGCTAGACCGCCTGGAAAATCGACAGGTCAAGACGGAACGTGCGCCCTCGCCGATCCATGTCGGCGCTGCGCGCGGCGCGAGATCATCGACTTGACACTTGACGACTGATAACGTGGCTAGCCGGCATTCGCAGGCTTGCGTCGCTATTTCATTTCCTCTTGGTAGTGCGGGACAGCCCACTTGCATGCGATATCACCTTGACTGCTGCATGCATTGGTGGTTACAGACTTGAGCTTATTTCGTATTTGATATAAGTTACTGTTTTCTTGATATATGTACCTTTATATTTTCTTGACATAGTTTCAGCTCAACTGAATACCTATATTAATTTCTATCCGTGGGTAGGTCTTTCGGACCACTGGCTGACTCTTGTCTGCGACTATTTTCGGGACGATACAGAGTGCACAGCGATATAGACCGGGTGAAAGCAGGTGAAAGCGCAGGAAAAGAAGCTGATGACGCACAACAGTCGAGCGACTACCAAATTCCTTCATAGATTGCCGCTGTCGCCAAAGTAGTAGTATATGTCCTCGACGACACAGTGATCAAGACCATCCGGACAATTTGAGCGGTGACAAAGTGATCCGGAGAGATAATTACGTAGCTCTCGTGATCTGGGATCGCGAAGTGGTATACGTACTTTCAAACTCCGCGCCTTCGCAAGTCGCGTCGCGCTCGACGCGTCTTTTCAATTGCAACTTCTCTCTTCCCTCTTCATTCCTCCGCCATATTGCTTGCACTCCTCCATCTCTCTCCGCTTTCCATTCACTTGATAGATTAGACTCAGAGAACCATAAGATACACTCAGAAACTTATACTTCAATTGAGGAAGCGGTAACTTGGAATCTTCGGATATGCCACTCACGCATCGCAGTATCGGGGCTTTCATTTCCTGCGATGGCGAGGAGCTAGAACATTACAAGCGAGAAGTTGTTGACGATGCTACCGTTCAGTGCTATATACCCAGTGAGGCTGGAAAGGTATGGAATTCGTCCCTACGACCTTTGAAAATCAGCTCTCATGAGTTATTCGGACAGGAGATAGTGGTACACGTACAAGACCAGGGAGCCAATCTTTCCAAGGTCGTCTCTGTGTACTTAGATGGGCATCTTGCTAGTCACATGTTGATAGAGACTGGAAGCTTGAAGATCAGTGACATATATACATCAGCGACGGTCGCCCGCAAAATCCAGTTCGCAAACTTGGAATTTCAAGGTCCGTCATACCTTCATATACTTGCCTATCCTATCCCTCATACTTTTACCATACAGACGAAGACGAGGCTGATTCTTTTCATGTTCCGTCTTTGGAGAAGCTAGGAACTATCACTGTTATCTGCCGACGCGCAACTCGTGACACGACTAAGCTGCCGACGACGTACGCAGGGTATCCAATGCCTGATTTGGGGCCTATTCCCGAGCGGTCCCAAAAACTTGGCTGTCATCGTACCACGTATGTCTATCATAACTGTAATTTTATCATTCCTCACGAATGGTTTCACGTCTAGTCTCACTTCAGAGAGAGATGTTAAGCCTCTCACTACCACGCCTGTCGTGTTCCTCGACACACAGGATCAACCTTACGTTCGCTTTATATTCCGCTATCAACCCGCAGGTAGGCGACTCAACATCGTTGTTCTTTTTTTCTGGGCTATTGTCCGAAGGCACTGTACTGACGGTGAACAGCTCTGCTTCAGGCACACGGCATCATGCCTCGCAAAAGCACGCCTGAAATGAGTAATGATACCCAACAATCTGCTGGCGCGGGGAACAGCAACTCTCAAAGACCAAAGCGACCTTCGCCTCTGGCTCAACAACCCATCGAACGCGCCCCAAAGCGTCGCGCTCTAGCGCAGGTTTGCACAGCGGTGTTGTCTGCTTGTCAACTTTTGATGAGCTTCTGTCTGCAGGTGAATTCGTCGTCGGGCCTCGCACGTGAACCGGGCAGTTCATCACAAGGGTCGCGAGTCAAGCAAGAGGACGACACGGCCGATCCGGCTCAGGCAGAGGTGATCCGGACTCTGCAGGTACGTTAACAAAATCTTAAAGATCCGCGGTCCTAGACTAGGTCCCACTATTCTAGGAATCTATCCAAGCCGCACACGATACGATGCTGGCCGCCCAAGCACAGCTGGATCGCCTGGAAAATCGACAAGTCAAGGCGAGCGCGCTCCTTCGCCCATACGTGTCGGCGCAGCACATGGCGAGATAATCGGCCTGACTCTTGATGACTGATACCTCGCAGCTACCGCAGGCTTGCATTGCTATTTTATTTTCTTGGGTGGTGTGGGATGGCTCGTTGGCAAACCATTTCGTTTTGGTCACTGCATGCACCGGTTTTAGAGTTGGACCTTATTCCATACTTTTGCTATAACTTCGTATTTCCTTCCTATACCTTTATATCTTCTTGGCGTTACTTAAGTTTAACTGAATACCTATACTACTTCCTATTCGTGGGTAGGGTTGTTCGACTTCAAGCTTCATAATTGGAGAGCCGACTGCCCTCAGCTGCAAACCTGTCAGCACCATCGTCCGTCATACATCGGAAGCGTCAAAAGACAGAAGAGGAGCATCGTGTAGCCTGGATGGCAAAAGGCATGCTGCGCGAAGGTAAAACGGGTTCTGCAGCGTCCTCCACGGGCGCTGGGATCGAGGTGCGAAGGAAGGAAGGAAATCTAACTTACTGTAAGGACGTCATTCGAAATTGACGTACATGATGATCAACAAGTGTAAATAAGCACCTGCAATGGTTTACAACGCCGCGTTCACGACCTGTTCATGACAGCCTACTCTTCATTGCCATTGATCACTGTCACTCCTGCGGCTTCAACATCTTGAGACACGTTAGAACAAGGGGCAGGTATCTCTCAGAAACATATACGATTGAGCTTATATAGAGACCCAACAAGGATGGAGCGAAGTCAAACTCACTCGTGACGACCTCAGACGACACTGGCATCAGCCTGAGGTTTGGTGCTTTGTGACCTGCTGAAAGGCAAACTTCATTCTCATGGTGCGCTCGCGGACTCTCCTAGTGCTTGCTAATAATTTCCGCGATCAATCCTTACGAACTCAGTCTTTTCGACTTGTGCACCCAAACATTGTTTGGTCCTTTGTTTTCACTCTTCCGCACCACTCTCATCACAATCGCCCTTTCGACAGACGCAAAAGCGATTGCCATGTTATCCTTTGACATCAAGCCTTATCATCATCTGTAACGCGATTATGTTGCATCTTTGGGATCGCCAGTGAATCATCGCTTTCCTCCTCTGGCTTGCTGCTTTTGCTCAAATTGAGCGAAGTCCACGTCTAGTGTTTGCAGCATCGCATTTCCCGTCATCGTTCTCGCCTCGCGTCCACAACTACAGCAATGTCGTTTAATCACCTTGACTTCAATGTCTCCATTATTTCCGATGGCCGACCGCTTCCCAAATATGACACCAAGTTAGTTGGCTCCGTAATGACCTGCTATATCCCTAGCGAAGTTGAACAGGTAAGCATTCGACTCCATTATTGAAAGATGTCCTGACCTTTGGTCATTTCCAGGAGTTTGTTATACGCGCTGAACACAGCACCGAGCAGGCCATTCGTGCCTCATTGCGCATCGACGGCCGTTTCATGGAAAGGCAGCTATTTGATGATAGTGACTCGGAGTGCATTTTTCATGGGGTATGGGCCTCCCCGACTACCCTCTTGCCTTTCATGTTCCGTCGTATCGAAGTTGAAGGTAAGGAACTCGGACTTGTGGTGCTTCATACGACATTTCTGACATTGATAATCGCTGCGCACATAAGATGTCGCCCTTGATCGGACTGACCCTGTCCATGATAAATTAGGCATCATCGAAGTAGATATCCAGGCTGTGCAGGTGAATTCGGAGCATGTGACCGAATGGCCTGAACTAGCAGATAACCATGACCCCGTCCCCGTCCCCGAACGCATAAAGAAGGATGGGCACCATCTTACTCAGTGAGTCCCTTCGTAAAGAGTTGACTTCTGGGCGCTGAGGGCGACATTCCGCCACATAGACTCGGTGCACCTCGCGAATGCGACGGAGTCTATTACTCGCGCGTCTCGGATGAAGACATCGATCCTGTTGGGCCTCGCATGATCTTCCAGTTTCGTTACCTCCCACTCCGTGAGCCCTTTTCAATGAGCCCCATACAGATGTATGTTTATATGCCGTCCTCCAGATCTTCTCCAGGCGCACGGCATCGTCCCGCGCCCTACCCCATTCACCGAATCTCATAACCCAATGGGATCCACAACTCGTACTCTCGAAGACATGCAAAATTTCGCGACAACGCCTCAGGGCAGATGGAAGACGCCGCCGCCGCCGATCGAGGACATAGATCCCCGCGTACCGAAGCGCGCTCGCTTCTCCACAGTTTTCCCAGACNTGGCGTTGTCCATCGCCAGCAACCTGCGCTCTATTCCAGCGTTCCGCCGAATGTGCACGCCGTATGGCTTGTTCTTGGACCAGGAGACAAGGGCATCTTCCTCTGCGCGCCCCTTTATGCGTGCTCGGGGCAATGCTGGTGTTCAGCGGAATCTGACCACTACTCAGCCTAATGCGACCCGTATCCAGGTTCTCAAGGTGGGTCTGCCAGACTGTATCTCGTCCCGGTCGTCACTGACCGACATACATTATGATAGGAGACGATCGACGCAGCTCAGGCTGAGCTTCGAGACCTTCAGACCATAGATCTCACCTCGGATGAGGAGTCTGACTGACCTTCTCGCTCGTCTGTTGTTCGTATTCTGTATTTTCATGCGCATTCTCCAGGCATCGCTGTATCGTTAGGGCCGTCAAAGATACCCACTTCTCACTCTTGTATTGATATCCATATCTTCAACCTTCGCTTCTGTATCCCTGCCTCGCAATTACGAGTTTCTGCGATTTTTTTTTTCTTGATCACGTCGATTGCTCGAGCGGCCTCGCCATGAACCCCATCCCCTAAGCACAGACGAGTCACAGACGTCTTCTGTGGTCTTAGCTCGGCTAACTATGTGCTTGATTCAAGGTCTAGACATCGACCACGCTGCGAATTTGAAGCTTTGAATGACGAGGAGGGTATAAGCAAGCGCTCATGCTTACTTCGCTGATGTCATCCCTTTTACGCAGCCCATGTCAGCATCCCCCGCAATCCTCTCATCATATTATTGCCTTTGCTTGGAATCCTCCCGGTCATAATTAAAGTACAAGCAGCCGGATCTTATAAAGCTCAAAGCATGCAGCGTGCTGCTTCTATCAGCCTTTGCCCCTGCAGCCATGTCAACCCAAACGTCGCCCTTGCCAACGACGCTCAATCCTGATGGGAAGTCGCTCTACAACGCGTCCAGTGGTGTTAAGTCTTCTGCGTATGAGCAGTTTCCACCGCCGTTTAACCCAAACAGGAATGGGTTCGACTTCCACGGTAGGTCGACTTCATCTCGTTTCGACTGTCAGACTCACATTTGTTGCGCGTTGACAGTGTATTATAGACAGGAAGATGAGAATGAGAAGCAATTTGCCCGCGAACTTCATGAGAAAGTGAGGAGAGAGTTTCCTGAGGTAAGTTCGAACTTACCACTTCATCTGCATTTTCTGGCCAATCAATGAATGGTACCGTCAGCTCCGCGTCTACAAATTCTGGGAGAAACCCGTAGGTAAGCCCTGCAACTCCATCACGAAAGCCTGCACGGAAGCTAAAGTCGCGCAGGACCGCACCCCACCGCCATGTTCGAGATCAACACGTTCAGCCCGCACGAAACCGGCGCGCTCTTCTCCTGGCTTGCGGTGAACCGCGGCCCGTGCTCGTACGTACTCGTCTTTCCATTTGTGTGATTCGGCAGCTCAAGCCGCCATCGGGCAGGGTGCTGATCCATCCGAACACGGATGATCCGTACAAGGACCACACGGAGCTGTACACGTGGATGGGCAAGGCGTGGACGCTGAAGACCGATATACTCAAGCAACTCCTAAAGCATTGAATATTGGGCCTGCGTGGTTTGCAACGGTGCCGGATTCGGTCGCTATGAACGGCCGCGTGAATGCAGGATATTTGTTATATGGATAATCTGAACGTTTTCCCTGTTACTGTTGGACCGAAGATCTGCTCAGTGACCCTAAGAGACTCGCATCTGTTCGGAATCAAGGACGGTCGTGTTGGACAAGGTGACATAAATTCATTATTCATTCGAGGGCTCATGAGGCGCTTTAAACTATCCTCTTGGCTAGGTTTCTGGCAGTAGATAACAACATCCCGCGCCCCATAGTGGGAGACTGCCGGGGTCTCAATAGCCTTGATAACTCGTCAGACGACCTTTAGGGCCCGGGTGCATTGAGCGCTGACCTTGACTGAGATGGCCCGACGTTGACTTGCGGTCCAATGGATTGATGGCTGGAAGAGTGGAACTCTCGCTTCTTGCTGTAATAAGAGAATGATGACTCCGACGATCGAATGTTACAGTCAAGGGAGTACTCACGAGAAATTACGCGCCATGAAATCGATGGGGATTGGCCTGGTTGGACGACTACCATGGGAATCAGTGAAACCGAAGGACAATTCTTCAAGCCAACAATAACTTACCCTAGTCTTTTCAGAATTGCATTCGGCTTCTTCGCAAGTGCTAACCAGTTTGGCCGCCCCTGGGTCCTATCATATATGCTTGCAAAGCACGCCTCGAGATATGGCCTGTTTTCCTCTCTCAGACTTTGCAGTACTGAACGAGGCTTTGGCTGTAAGATCCCGTCCTCGTTGAAGAGTTCATCCCTGAACGTGTACTGGATCATGTCCGACATGTAGTATTGCATCATCATTGACATCTTCATGTGGAAGAAACCGCAGGGCGGATCGAGCAGCGTCGCTATCGTAGCGTCCATGAAGGCCGGGAGGGTCAGAAAGCGAACGCGGTCGAATGGTGCAGAATATCTCTCCGGAAAAGTGAGTGATAGACTGTGGTCGCGCATATCGAAGGAGTAGAGCGACTGGGGGTGAATATAGACCTATGTGGGATCGGCACTCTTCCGGTCTTCGACCCTAGATGTCAACTCCAAGGGGACAGACTTCGTCGTCCAAAGGCCTTCAGATGGATGGATCAACTATAAATTCCTTGATCCAAATGGAGGGGCCGCCATGCGCATGTATGGCAAGGATTTGCAGATGGCTTCGCATGCATGATCCAGCAGTTCATCCGGCACCAGAATTTCGATGCCAAGCAGCATGTAAGGGACAAAATGAGCGATGGACATAGCGTCCTCGGCCCACACCACGCAGGGGATCCCGGCTTCGACGATAGGACGAGTCGGGCCTAAGCGGATCAGTTGAATGTCGACATGCTCTGGAGGTTCGTCGTAATAATGGAGCATGGTGAGGCGGGGTGGTCCTGGATAGTCGTCAAGAAGTCGGCGACGCTCTAGTACAGATACTGTTCAACAGCTTCAGACATACAGCTGGTTTGGAACAACGAACGTTAGTGGCTCATCAGCAAAAAGATGTTACGTACGCCATACGTACGTATTTTGCGACTATTTCGATGACGAAGAGTATTCTCGTCTCGAATCAAGGTTGCGTCCTGGATTGTTTAACACCAAGTAATCTGCCCGGTGAGCATAAGAGCGGAGCGCCTGGGGACGCCAAGCATGAGACCACGGACAACGTAACTGGCCTTAGTCTTTTCTGCTCGCCAATGGTGTCGCTCTCTTCTCGTGTGGATTGGCCATAGCACAAACCTGAAGGAATGGGATCTGTTCGCGGGATTTAAGTTTGGGAAGGCAACATAAATTTCATTATTCAGTCAAAGATTCGTAAGGCACCCTAAGTTATCCTCCTGACTAGGTTTCTCGCGGTAGACAGCAACATCCCGTGGCTCATGGCCGGGGACTTGCGAGGTCTAAATAGCCTTGACAACTCATGAGACTACTTTTGCGACCGAGGTTCATTGATTGCTGACCTTGGCTGAGGTGATCCCAAGTCACATTGTGCGCCGGTAGATTGCTGGGCAGAAGTATGGAACTCTCGATTCTTGCTGTAATAAAGATTAACAAGATGAATACGAGGTTCAAGCATCGCTGCAGTCGAGGAGAAACTCACAAGTATGCTAAGTCGGCCCGGCGAAAGTCTATGGGGAGTGGTCTAGTTGGACGACTGCCACGGACGTCAGTAAAATGGATAGACAGGCCAAGCAAACGACATGCCCTAAATTTTCCAGTATCTCCCTCCGTTTCTTTGCTTCTACCATCCAATCCGGCCGCTCTCGCTTGTCTGACAAGCATGCCTCGAAGAACGGCTTGTTTTCCTCCCTTAAACTTTGAAGTAGCAAGCGAGGGCCCGGAAGTAACGTGCCGTCCTCGGAACGTAGGACATCCCTGAATGTGTATATGATGATGTACGCCACGTAGCAGCGCATAACCCTCGACATCTTCATATGGAAGAAACCACAAGGCGGATCGAGTAGTGTTGCGATAGCAGCATCCGTGAAGGCAGCGAGGGTCGGAAAANGAACAAGGTGGAGAGGCGCAGGGTATCTCTCCGGAAAGNCAAGCGACCTATTCTCATCGCGCACGTCGAAGGAATATAGGGATTGAGGGTGAATATGGATCTGTGGTGGGTCATCAATGCATGTACTGTCGGATGTCTGCTCCAAGGGAATAGATTTCGTTGTCCAAAGGCCTTCATTCGGGTCATAATATTTGTAGTTGATCCAATCGCCAGGAGTGGCGGTCATGCGCCTGTATGGTAAANTTCTGCAGATGACTTCGCATGCACGATCCACAAGTTCATCTGGCACCAGGATTTCGAGAGTGATAAGATTGTAAGGAATGAAGTGTGCGAAAGACAGAGCATCCTCAGCCCACANNANGCAGGGTATTCCTGCTTCGATGAGAGGACGGGTGGGGCCTAAGCGGATAATCTGGTACTCCACGGTCTCTGGAGGCTGGTCATAGTAATGAAGCATGGTGCGATAGCCTTGTTGCAAGCTCTAGATGGTCTTCGAGTAATTTGAGACAGGCGCTGGCAGTATAGATACTGTTCAACCCAAGCTCAACCTTCAAAGCCTCAGGAAACAAGGTCGGAAGGAACGTCACAGATCGATGGATGTTACATTGCCACGTAACGGTTGCGTAACGGTACTGCCACGTACCGTACGCAAGTAGTACTACTGTGACCACAAAAAAATTATAATAATGCATCACCTCACGGAGAGGCATTTGCGACTCGTTACATCATTTATATCTGAACGTATGCGCTGCTATGTGCACCGTGTATGCTCTCCTGGCCAGCCAATGTCCATCGCCCGTCCGCGCGGCGTGAATGTTGATGCGAACGTTACGTTCGACACGCATTGATCAAGCTTCCNGTCAGGCACTTCCAGTACAAGCCGTTCGTGCTTTGAGCTTGAAGCCTCGTCAATGTTCAAACGTTCAAGAACCCGATCAATATCAATTTCTTTCTACGATCTGACCTGTGGGTCTAGCAAGTGTACTGCCTCGTTTCTATCGCTCAGGAAGAGAATGGCGGACGAAGGAAGGAAGGATATTCCGCGGCGGTCCCTCTGAGGACATCGGCGTTAACGTTCGTACGGTTCTTGTATTACTATACTACAATAGGCCACGACATCCAGATCCACGTGTGCCCTACCGACAACCTAATCATTAGCGCTTTAGCGCTAGGATTGGATGCCGTGGCGGAGACAATCCGATCAAAGCGAATCATTCTATGCTGACATATACTTAGGACCTTCGCTCGAGCACTGCTGCGTTGTAAATGTCAACGCGACTCAAGTAAGTTATGAAGGTCGGTCTCTGGGTGGGGACCGTGGATCTGAAATCTATGCAGGTGCTCAGAAAAACAAGCGAAGAGACGCTCCTTCAACTTCGTCTGGAGCGTTATCGACATCTGAAGCGTACGATATAAAACAACTGCAGATCGCTTTGTAGATTCCACATGGGGAGTGGATGGCACATTTACGGTGCGCTAGCCATGATTCGGTACGATCTTCCATATGCTTTCCCGCACGATCATCTGCACGACCCTCATACGCTTTGCTTGTCGCGCTTATTGTATTTCGTACTCAAAGCGTCACCGCCGCTGAATATGCCTGCGTGGGGGGGCATATAAATGCTCTGTTTCAACCGAAATTTAAACTGCAATCACTCCCCCTTGTCTCACGATGACTATCACTCTTCCGAAACACATTCTCAAGGCTTGCATGGAGTTTTTCAAGGCTGCTAATGCTGCTAAAGTGCCCGCTGTGCTCATCGGAGGCGGTGCCCTTGGTATGCATGGCCTACTGGAAAGGCGCACCACAAAGGTGTGTAACACTCAGTTAAAGTTGGTCACCGTTATCACTGACCGTTATGAAAGGACCTTGACATCAACGTCGGAAGAGAAATCTTGACCCAGGCATTCAAGTCAAGAATTCGCATCGTGGAGAGGAAACAGAAGCAAGACGAGCCCGGAACCTGGCTTTGGCGGGAAGATCTACGCGAAGATGAAATACGCGTGCATGCAACCTACCTCTCTGGCGGGATGTATGATGTCTCATTTGATATCAAAATCCCCCATCCTAAGCATCCTCAACAACAAGAACTGCTCGATACCTTTGTTACCTTTTCTCAGAGGCATGAGGGCATACACTTTGCCGACCTTGGTCCTCTCTTGGCAACAAAGACTGTCGCTGTGATGTCTCGTGGAGTTAGCCTGGTTGAAAAACAAGAAACAGATGGAGAAGATTTTGAGATGACACTCTTGGTGATGCTTGAACGCAAGCAGAAAATGCCCAAGCAGGTCGCAAAGTTACTGCTGAAACCTCCAGTGCTGCGAGCCTTTCTCAATTTGAACCTGTACAAGAATTACGGCTCCTTCCTTACAAAAATAGATGTGGAAGTCAATGAACAGGTAATGATTCTTCCATTGCTCCACCTTGTTTCAGTGTTCTGATAGAATGATCCAGCAGGCTCAGGCATCATCGACCAGGATTGATGCCGTCGGGAGCGACGGGGGCAACAACCAAAGTTAGGTGTCTTTTTCTGTCGTTGTTGCCAAACTTGTACAGTACTATAGAGTGAATTTATGAACAACCAATCCAGCTGTTTTCAGAATGATAGGCCCCGTGTCACTATTTGCCTCACAAGCATGTCGAAGCGGAGCATGTAATGCAAAGGGAGACGCCACCAGAAATTCCATCACCGCTTGCAATCCTCCGGACTCTGGCCTGCGGCAAGCCACGGCTGATGGATTTACGTACTCTGCAACCTCCACCATAAGCGAACAATTTTGCTTCGGGGGTCTATCAATATGAAAACAGCTGTCATATCAACTCATGCTTTTGACGATGCGTTGTCCTAGTTCGTGTTCAGGCACACTGGAGGTGCTGCCACATTGACAAAGCATCAGGTGGCATGTGTCCAGTCACACATGTGTGATGGGGTATGCGGCTCTGTGTAAATGAGTATGTCTTTTGTTCCAGCTGTTTGCTGAGCACTGAACGATAGGCCCCACTCCGGAAATTATTCATAGAGACCGTGGTTTACCGAAGATGTCAATTCCATTAGCCGTGTCCTGCTGCAGCCACAATCTGCACAATTTGGCAAGCGGCGACAAAAATCTGGGTGGCGTGCCTCTTCAAAATCTGGATGCTGTCGTGCTCTGCTTTGATGGACCTATTTGACATAATTTGCCAGGGTGCCTATCGTTCAGCAAACAGCTGTCAGCAGAGCAGATTAATCTCTCCATGCCGATGACACTGCACGTTGACCCCAAAAATTGGGGCAGGATATTTGTAGGAAATAGGCAATACCCTGGAGTTTCCTGTGAATAGCCAGCCAGGGCCGAAAAAAAGGTAAGTTTTCTAGCAGGATATAGGTCTGTCTTCACGTGTAAGTCCGGTATAATAAAAATGACCCATGTGCATCGATTTCTGCCAAGTCGTGCACGTCTGCAAACCCTTGACCCTAGCGACTTTGCTCTCAACCACCACAATCACTGTCATCGCCACCCACATCGCTGCCTCCGCTGCTCATTCCCTGCCATTGTCGTCGCCTGCTGCTTGTTGTCTATAGCCTGTCGCCAGCCCCACACCTCCCACTTGCACCTCAATCTGTGTGTAGCTGTTTTATATGGTAACTGAACCACTCTTTGATGCCGTACTGTAATCTTGTTTGCCGCGAGGTAAGTCGTGCTTACCTGACTCTTCGAAGTCCATCAGGAGCTATACAGTGGTGTGCTCTGTACCTGCCAAGATTGCACACCATGAAGTACGTCCAGAAGGTGAGTGCATATAGCCTTGTATCGAGGCAGCATCACAAGCACAAGTGCCAAGGCATGGTCCGAGGAGGCTCTCTATTACTTGTGAGTTCTTTTACATCCATGATTTTTATCGACACCATGCCATAGTGATGTTTTGGTACGTCCTTGCTTTTCTTCGCATCAAATAGCAGTGCTATGTGCAATGCAAGCCCGATTGCACACTATCTCTTCAGGCAAATGTGCGTAAACTTCATTTTGTTCCCTCACGTTCACCTCACTGCACCATGTCGATGCAGGTTTCATGCAAGTACCGCACAGTGAGTAAACAGCTATGTGCTTCAAGTCATTTGCAACAAGCAATAGTTGAAGTATTTGAAAATACATGAGTACTGTACTGTCACTAGCAGCCTTGTCTTGTATCTTACAGCTTTGTCCACCTCATAGTCTTACTATCTGTAGTGCGAGAAATATGATTTTCTTGTAGCATGAATGTCTGCATTAAATATAACCTAAGCAATGAGCAAGGATACTGCAAGGGTGTGCCAGCCCAGGCCTAGGACACTAGTGCAGGAAATTTGCCTGGTATTAGCAGGATTTCATGCAAACCATTGAAATTCCTGATGAACACTCAACAAAATACCCTGCACGGGGATTCACAGGAAATCGGGAGTTTCCAGCAAATACCCTACCAGGGATTTTGGGGTCAACGTGCAGTGCATATGATGTTTACACACAAGTTGCGTCATGCTCGACACATCTGATCTTCAATTGCAACTTCTCCCTTCCCTCTTCATTTTTCTGCCATATTGCTTACATTCCTCTATCTCTCTCAATTTTCCATTAACTTGGCATACTGGACTCCGAGAGCTGCAAGATAAACTCAGAGACTTATACTTCAATCGAGAAAGTGGTACTTAGAGTCTCCTGACATGCCACTCACATGTCGCCATATCGGGGCTTTCATTTCCTGCGATGGTGAGGAGCTAGAACATTACAAGCGAGAAGTTGTTGACAATGTTACGGTCCAGTGTTATATACCCAGTGAAGTCAGAAAGGTGTGATATTTGTCTTTACAACCTTTGAAGATGAGTTATCATGATGGTTACTTGGACAGGAAATCACAATACACGTACAAGACCAGGGGGCCATTATTTTCCAAGTTGTCTCTGTGTACTTAGATGGGCATCATGCACTCCACCAATAGATGGAAACTGGAAGCTTGGAGATAAGCAACGTATATACATCAGCAACGACTGCCCACAAGATCCAGTTTGCAAATTTGGAATTCCAAGGCCCGTCATGTCAAGACTCGGTCGTAGACAGCAGAGAACCACCCAAGTCACCAGCGATGATGGGAGCGAGAGAGCAGAAAGCGACAAGCAGCGCAGTGACCTGTATTGGAGGTACAGTACCGTACAGATGAAATGGACAATCTAGGGAAATAGGCAAGCGACAGGGAGCCTATAAGTACTGGGACAACAATGGGAAAAGAACAATGGACACCATAATGGGTCGAACAATAGAGTGAGAACAATGGTGGCCAAATGGAGAACAATGGAATGGAGAACAATAGGATGTCNCAAAGGGGAACAAGGNCATGGGTGAAGGATGGCCCCAGGTCATGTGGGAAAGTGAACATGTGATGGGGCAGCTGGAGCACATGACCGATGCGATGCCTTGATGGCAGAGAAGAAGGCGGAGAGAAATGGAGCGATCCGTGACAAGTTGCCTCTTCGTCGAACACGTATGGAAGCCAATCCTATAATTGAGTCTACACCTCTCCCTACAAATCGCAAGCCTCGCTTATCTACATTCAGCATTGGAGGCTTTGACGACCCCTCCATCCTCCAGCAGAATCTGCCCGCCATCTGTGAAGAACACCAATTGTTCTCCTCTGGTTCTGGTAACCCCTTTACTTTGCCTACCGTACGGGACTCGCACTCGGTCACACAAATGCAAGAACCATGCCGATCAGCACCAGCACAAGATTTCAAGACTAGAGGGCAAGATTCGTGGTCCGGTATAGTGGCAGAGGCCCAGTGGCAGCAATAGGAGGGTTCCTCTGCTGTGCAGAGGAATCAGGCTGGAGGCGATGACAGAGGAGATGGGGGCAACGGTAGTGACAATGATGAAAACAGTTCACGACAAGGCCAGCAAGGTGGGAATGGACGAGGAAACCCCAGCCGAGATCCTTGCAGAAGGCAATATGGAAGAGGTAACGGAGGAGATGGCAGGGACAACGGAGGTAGCAGCAACGGTGGTGGCAGCAACGGAAACGGCTTTCACAGGAATGGTAACCTCCCCGTGAACCACTGTCAGTGCCTCAATGAACCTTGCATGAAGCTGGAAATAAAGAGAGAAGACCTACCCATATGGGATGGGAACAAGGACACTGCTGTGGACTTCTTCTTCCGAGTCCTCAACGTCGCTTGAACGGGACCACAACTAGTCATCAAAATACCTCTTCTCCTTCCCCTTAACTTCCCGCCAAGCTCGACGATCACGGGATGATACTGTCTCCTGCCAGAGGATAGGAAGAATCACATGAGCCTTTACCTCAATAACTTCCTGGAAATCATCAGGGATCAATACCTCAGCGACAAGTGGTCATTCATGCAGCGAACAATATTTGATTCCATGATATTCTGCCAGAAGGGGCACAAGAAAGAGAAACCCATCGACTTCATGCAAAGGAAGGCATTCCATGCTCGCATGCTAGATCTGAGTGACAGAGAGGGACCCAGAGAAGTCCGCATCATCATCAGAACGTTCCCGGTCTACTGGCATATGATTATTAATGAATACGATATTCCAGATTCCTCGGTACTATGGCTCTGAGTCACCGAGAGGAAAAGAGAGCTTATACACTTGTGGGAGCACGATCAGCAATTCAAGAGTGCCGACGTCCCTTCTCGTCCCTTTTTCTGGCGACCTAAGGCTGCATATGTCACCGAGGTAGCTGACCTCCAAGCAGATCCTGATCTGGGCAGCATCAATGATCCAGTCCTCGCATCCACATTCACCACCCTACAACAACAAACATGAACCCGTCCACTGCCTAAGGAAGGGTACCGCTTCCCTAAGGAGGATAGTACAGTGTCTAAAGTCAGACTTCCTCTGTCGCCCTGCAAGGTTTGCAGCAGCAGGAACCACTGGGATAAGGAGTGCCCTCGATACCAAGAATGGATCAAGATGAAGGAGGTCAGAAAAGTGGAAGGACTCTCCTATGATAGAGACTCACAGGATGAGGTCAAATACGAGTCATTGTATCAAGTGTTTCTAACTGAGAAAGCTCTTTCCCTGTATGATCCCCTGATTCTCCCAGTTGAAGAGTACGAGCAGGGTAAGCACGCCTTTCTAGCCCACTTAGATTCTCTTTGGCATGGGCAAGGCTTGGGCTCCCTCCCTTCCCCTCCGGAAAAGATCTATTCCTGAGAGGAAGGATCAGGTTACCACCCCTCCTCTCAGGAAGACCAAAAATGTGACTTTTCCCAAGACTCAGACTGTTTTCCTGAGACTCAATCTGACCTCGCAGCCTCAGAAGTCGGAGTCATGCCTATCCAAGCTGTAGTCGACATACCCCCGAGCCAAAATGCGAAACCAGGATTCGCAGCCCAGGATGTCTCTGTCCTATCAGTGCGGAGACATGTGGAAGGATGTCACTCTCAGCTCTCCGATGTCTGCTTGGACTCCTGTGCAGACATCATCTTGATGTCATCAGAATTCTACCATTCCCTCTCACACCTGCTGAAGCTGCAGCAAGGCCTTTGTATACAGCTCACCCAGTTGACCATGGACAGAGGTGTCAAAGTGGAGGGATTTGTATGCATACCTACTTTCTTCCCTTCTCGTGAAGGTCCTCTCCTTCACATCATGGTGGAAGCTTACATGGTCCCCAAGATGACGGTTCCTCTACTCCTGGAAGAAGACTTCTACCTCACATATGAGATCGCAGTAGCCCATTGGAGCAGTGGGTCTGGGAGCAGGAGAGG
>SFCI01000059.1:0-17607 GCA_004681135.1 Hericium alpestre | reverse complement strand
ANNTATNNANNACACCAATTGCCGTCTCACCGCATGGGGCACTGTGTTCTCAGCCTACAAACCTGGCTTGCAAATTATCCATCGACCAGGACACATCCACTCCAACGTGGACCCATTATCACGACTGCCCCTTCAGCTGCCTGCCCACACCTCTCCAGCAGAGGATGCAGGACCAAGCCTCCTGACAGACAATGCAGCCACGACTCAGATCAAAATACAGGCATGGACCCGCCCAGCAGACATTTTCCTCGCATTCTCGATTGAAGACTGTCTAGACACCCAATCGGTATTCATTACAACATGAGCCACAACCTGAGCCTGGGACCTTCAGGTGCAAAATGTTGCCTCAGACCCTAAGAATGCCACCAGCGCAAGCAGCACTTCCCCCACAGTGGGTGGTTCACCCCCACCGTGTCACGGATCGCTCCATTTCTCTCTGCCTTCTTCTCTGCCATCAAGGCATCGCGTCGGTCATGTGCTCCAGTTGCCCCATCACATGTTCACTTCCCCACATGACCTGGGGCCATCCTTCACCCATCCTCTTGTTCCCCTTTGGGACATCCTATTGTTCTCCATTCCATTGTTCTCCATTTGGCCACCATTGTTCTCACTCTATTGTTTGACCCATTATGGTGTCCATTGTTCTTTTCCCATTGTTGTCCCAGTACTTATAGGCTCCTTGTCACTTGCCTATTTCCCCAGATTGTCCATTTCATCTGTACCGTACTGTACCTCCAATACAGGTCACTGCACTGCTAGTCACTCTCTCTCTCTCTCTCATCCTCTCTCTAAGGAATGGGCCTTAGAGTTATACTCCTTGGGACCACTAGTAGCAGTCAGGCTACAGTGACAGACTTGGTGCTGTGTTGATCTGTCCATCATATCACACAGGAACGACACAGGTTATGAACCTGGTCAGAACATGTATGCTGTCATCAAGCCATGTGCGAACAGCATGGTCATGAAGCTCAAGATGAGCTGGTCGACAGAGCCCCAATGCTGGCAATCTGCACCGGTGTACTGAATCTTCAAGATAGTTTCAATGGACATTAAAATTTGCCAAAGACATAAATTACAAGACAGTTTGGTGTAGTGGGTTATAGTGCTCATTGTGTACCTAGTTTGATTCTTGTTGCACACATGATGTTTTATGTTCCATTTTTGTGGATGGTGACCGTGAAACAGCGCAGACACTATTGGGCCATGTGGACGGATTGCATGCTGCCACCGATCTCTCAATCATGAAAACCATGATTCTAACTTGTGGCTTTACTCAATCGGCCAGACTCATGGCTGTCGCAAATTCGGATCTCAGGTAACCGGAGATTATGAAATATCGGTAGCAGCACACGATCCATGGGCTGGCGGTGTAACATTTTGCCCACGAAAAGTCACACATTATAACATTATACTACCATAATCACAGCAATGGTATTAGATTGAGTGACTCTTTGCTTGACTAAGGTTATGACTGCAAGCTTGGCTACATTTAGTCACTGGATTTTTCAAGCTTATTGGTGACTAGACAGTCATGGTCCTTAAGCAAATTCTATTGAATGGGCTCGGTGTAAGACCCACTACCACAGGGGAATTACTTGGTCAGCACCAAATGTCTGTGCCACCGACACAACGAATGGAAAATGTGTATGTAGGGGTAACGAATGACTGTAGAAGAGTAGAACAATCTATGACAGTGCCAAGGGGGAGATGACCACCATCCGCATCTCAGTCGCAAATCAACATAATTCCCACATCTTGACATAGTCCACGACCATCGCGCGGTCCTCCTCGCTCTGGCCCCACGTCGGATACCACTGATCCTGGGCGAGCGCGAACTGCTCCATCGCATCTACACGGCGTGTTAGCACGAGCGTAGCAGGGGAACGCAGGACATACTGAGGGCGCCGTTGAGCCAAGGCTTCTTGCCGACGTTATCGGGCCACCAGCCATTCGTCCCACCAATGGCCACATTCATGATGAGGAAGAACGCTACACAGGCCATCAGTCAGGCTCCCCGCAGAAATCAAAATCGAGTGAGACTGACGCTGGTCGAACGGCGCCGAGTTGCCCGAGCCCGCCCATGGGTTCTCGAGGATGATCTCCTGCGATGCGTTCGAGACGGCCGCGGGGAAGTCGCCGCGCTGGAAGAACGGGATGTTGAACTTGAGCTCGAGCATGTGCGAGAGGCGGCTGTCGACGTAGATGCGCAGGAAGTCGGGGCTCCACTCGAGCGCGTACGTGTGGAACGCCTTGTCGTACGACGTGCGGCGAAGCGTCCACCAGCCGAACGTCTTGCTCACCGCGTTGAGCCAGGTGAGTGGGCCCCAGTTGAGCGAGCCGCGGACGTAGTTCACGCCCCTGCAGGGTGGTTAGCTCGGATCGCCGCGGTGCGCAGGGACAGGGCTCACTGCGCAAGGTAGCTGATGCCATTGCCGCGGGCCTCCATGATGTCGATCTCGCCGCTCATGGGCCAAGGACCGTACTTGCTGTCCTCCGGCAGCATCCAGATCGCGGGCCACATCCAGTCGCTGTCCGATGATGCGCGGTGAGCGGGCGCAGATCGGAAGGCGGCGAGTTTACATACCCTCTGGGAAGCTTCGCGCGGACTTCGACGCGGCCGTAGCGGATGCTCTTCTTGCCCTTGGTGGTGAGGCGCGCGCTCATCACGGGGTTGATGATTGTCCCCGCCGTGCGGTTGCTGACCGCGCCGCATGCGGTCAGGTTGGTGTTGGTACAGTCGGTGAGGTTGAACGTGTGGCCGTCGTAGATCGCGTCGTTCCCGATGACGTCAGACGTCAGCGTCGGGAGGATGTAGAGCTGGTTGTTGCGGATGAACGAATTGTTCGATGACACCGTTGTCATCTCGAACTCGCCATTCCTGCGCGAAATGGTTAGTGTCAGCGGCACGCGACACGCGACAGGCATCGACCCACCCAAAGCCGCTCATGTCGGCCTCGCGCGACCACGTATTTTCCGTATCGAGCTCGCCCGAATTGAACTCGTCGTCCATGACGAGACACAGATTGCCGAGCAGCTGAACGCCCTTCCAGCCAAAGTAGCAGCGCAGGACGGAGCCCGCGATGCCGAGGAGCATGACGCCATAGAAGAGCCAGTAGGCGACACGCATCGTGCTGTCCTTCTTCTCGACCCACGGCTTGCAGATCTCGCCGGTGAGCATGGTGCTTGCAGGGCGCGGCTTCTTGGAAGGGCGCACATGCGGGCCGCTACCGACGCCCGTGCCCGACGACGCGGCCCCGAAGGACGGCTGGATGATCGTCAGTGGGCGGCGTGGGGGAGAGGCGAATGCGGCGCGGCTGGGGCGGNGCGAGTGCATCTGCGGCGCGAGGTCGACGGCGCTGTTGCGCATCGAGCTGAGGGCGCTGTTAGCGGGGAACGGGTAGCCGCCCGGCCCGGCATTGCCGACGGGCGTGTCGCCCATGCTGAAGCTGAGAACGCTCGCGGGTGGCGAGAAGGGATTGGTCTGCTCTGCGGTGGGCGTCGCGAATGGGTCACCCGTGTTCGATCCATCGACGCTGACGCTGCCGGTCGTGGGGCGCGAGGCAGTAGTGCCCGTCGTGGGACGCCGTGCGCCAGTCGGACTGGCTGGTTCTTTCTCCTTCTCCTTCTCCTTACCGGAGCGAGGAGACGAGGAAGAGGGCTCTTCGGGACCATCCGACGAACGGCGATTGTTGGGGGCGAGGAAGAACGGGCGTGGTGGGGCTAGGGCCGTGTCAGAGTCCAAAACCTCGTGCATGGAATTTGTGCTCGCGGTGGAGGACGTCGTCGGTGGTGCCATCGTGGGGACTGACGGTACAGCTGCGCTCAAAGACGCGCGTGGTTTATGAGGATGGATGGGCACAGCGGCGATTGGGCGGCTGGCCCCAAACCCCTAATCAGCACGGTGACAGCTCTGTACACTGCCATGTCTGGCAAAAGACACTGATGTCGATTCCGTAGGAATGGGATAAGACCTGCGACATAGAGCGATCTCGCCGGGGGCAAATAGAAGCCCTCAAAGGCCGTGGAATGCAGGCACGCATCGACGTCCCTAGTATAGCGTGCCTGCATACAGGTGCGTGCATCAAGTCAAGCCTCGTAGCCTAAAATGTAACAAAGTGAGCAGAAAGGGGAAATCATAAAACGAAGTGATTATTTACATTTTATCAAAAACAAGATGGGCGTGCGTGCGACATCTGTCAGTGCTAATCCAGTCGTCTGCAACAGAAAATCCACAGGGCGATTGCACGCACCATTTTTCCGCAGGCACAAGTCGGAAACGCATGCGCACCATCGACTGTCAGACTTATTCCAGGAGCTGTCGCTAAATTTGACGAAAAGTCGATGGCCCTGGACCTCGAGAACGAAGGCACCAAGGGCTGGATCCGATAATCTTGTTTGACTTGAGAACGGACCCTGATTTGAAGATATCTTCGGATGTTCTGTATAGACAGTATACGACTTTCTACAACTTGATACAAGATCGATAATAGGCAAATAATAGGACAGCGAATGTAGCGAACAAGGTGCCACAGTGGGAAAATGGTTGTTTGGCCCTGTTGTCCATCGCCTTCACCCGATCCAATCTTGTCCTCGACGCTCTGCACTCACCATCATCATCGATTCATGAATCGGAAATCCTGCGCGCCAGTACTCAAATTACGAGTCGAGTCAGGTCGAGTCGCTCGTTACGTTATTTAACCTGGGTGCTTAATCGCATCCGGCTTCGTCATGCTGATTAATTGCTCGAACTCGTGGGCGAATCTACACTTTACGAAGTTTGGGCGGACCACTTCACGAACCTAGACAAGAATACCTCTCCTGAACATATCCACGTTGCGACTCGGAGGGTTCTTTCCCCTATTGCACCTATCTGTATCGCAAGATTCTGGACTCTGTTCGTGCTTGCTTTCGCGCACGCTAATAGATCGCCTCGTAAGTCATGTCTCACGAAGCCTGACGATTGATACGAGCTGAAGACCTTCGTATCTTGATCCTTCCATCCTTCAACCCCGTTCATGTCATTTCAGTTCCGTCTCCATCCCGGCGGTGCATGATGCAGTCGCTAATTAAAGTGATCAGCAATCGCCCACTCCAGTGCAGCGATAACGAAATGTTCCAGATATGCCAGTCGCCTTCCCACCTCGAGACACGTCATGACGCAAGCCCACCGTCCATAGTGGCTTGCAAGTTTCTTTTCGCGGCCTAGCAGACTGGTTAACGTGGTCTGTCGATTTGTCTTCGTGACGCTATGCCCTGCTTAGCACAGTCGGGTGTTTTAACAAGATTCAGACTATGACGGCGCCCTCGGACGTCATCAGATATCCTGGGCTGTTCGGCCGTGCCACCATCTTCAGACTATGCGGATCTGACGCCCAACCTGCCGAACGGGCTCGCAGCCGTCGAATGCGATACTGGAAGTACAGTGCATGCTTTCGTTCAATCTATTTATCAAGTCCGGCTTGCCGGTAAGACTGTTCTTCCGTTGAGCGGACATAATGGAGCGTTTCATTCTCCCCGCCGTTGTTCCGTTTTCTTCTTTTTCCTTGTATTTGACGCTTACCGCCGGGCAGCATGCTCCGCTTTAGACATCAATTTTGTGTCCGGATCGCGGAGTTTGAAATATTTCGCATCGAGATGCTTTTCAAGTCAGCGAAAGTTCTGGTAAGGCCGCCGCCAACCCTTTCCATCTAGACATTGAGCATCGTCTCTGCAGAGGCCAACGCTGGCGGCTACGCCGTGTCGACCTTGAAATCGCCAACTTTCAATGGATAACCCAGGCGCCGACTACTCGCCGACTGCTTCCACCACATTCCCACCCACGTCCTCCCGAAACACCATAGGCCATCAGCTTCTACTGACACGCTGCGTTCTTCCCATCACCCCCCTCGAGGACACTTCCTTTCCCTTTCCGCACGTTTTATCCCTGGCGTGCGCGCGCTCCCAGGGACTCGCCCCTGGACCTGACGTCTCCCGAGTCCCGCGTCCGCCGATCCTCACTCCAGTGATCGCGGCTCCTGCGCGTACACGACATGCGCACGCATACATAGCCAGGGGCTTTTGTGCTCGTCTCCCCACGTGGAGCGCGATACCGTGTATTTTTGCACGGCCTGCATGTGTCGTTTGTGTGCGCGCCCTGACACCCGGAATACGCTGCGGCCGCTCTATCCTCTGCACGACGTATCGCCGATGCTGCCTATCCATCTCCATCTCTATCTGCGCCGCGCACGCACGCACTTGTCACCCGCAGGCGTGCGTGGTGATAGACAGATGGGATCTCCGTTGTGTCCGACGGAAACGGGGATACCGCTGCCTAACGCTGATAGTGGTACGACCCGTATTGGTTCATCTCCTCTGAATAGGTTGTCTGATTGTGATTCTAGTCTGTGGAACGGGTTCCCGTCTGCACCCCAAGTTGAACGCACGTCGCGGCGAATTTGCTCCACCGGAAAATTTGGCTTGCGGAGGAGCAGCGCTCGCGCGCCCCGAGGACCATGGAGAGGAGGCAGAGCGCATTCTGTGATTCATTGAGAAGCGGCACGGCTGCGGCTCAGGGCGGACGAGATCCAGAATCCGAAGCACTGGAACCCAGGAACCGAAAACGTGGTCCTGCATCCCGAGCCAATTAATTGTGCATGGGAAAACGCTCCTTGTCTGGGTCGGCTCGGTCGGCGCCAGGACATCTTGATGCGGCATGTCATGTACGCTACTCAACGAATCACGGCTGGTTATGGTATGCATGTCTCGATGGCGGTCTCGGACTGCTGCCCGCGGCAGTGCCCTCGGCGAGGGCTATCGCCCTTGTACTGTCGACCCCGATCACGTCCACGTCGACGTCCGTCCGGAGGACCTGAAGAACTTCAAGGGCAAGGGCTGCAATTGCGGACCTTGGGCCTCGTTCTTCGCTATATGGGACGCCACCTTGTCCATGGCGTGCGCATATCGGGCGTCCGTGCGTGCGGGACGGAAGATGGTCGTGGCCCTGGCTCCAAATAATACACAGCCCTTGCGAGGCAGATGCCAACATGGAACGTCTGCCTTTCCGGGTATCATTCATCCGCACTCAAGTCTTCCAATCCATTGGCTTGTCGATCCAGAGTTGAGATAGGGAGGATGACAGGGTGGGCCCGCTCTTAAGACTCAGAGAATGGGGATCCTGTCTGCCCAGCGCTCCGCCTTCCCTTCGTCGAGTCGCTGCTTCCAGTCCCTTCTTCCCTTTTCCCCTTCCTCGCTCCCTCCCTTGCGAGTCGTCTGTGTTCAAGATGAGTCTGACCGCTATGGACTACGATGCGTATGATGCGCTCCTGCATCATATCTTCAGGCAGGTGCGTCATCACCCTGTCCTGCAGTGTCCACCGTGTGCCTAACACCGACATGTAAACAGACGCAAGGTGACGCGTGGTTCAAGCCTTCCGGCGAGAACATCCACGCCGGTGTCTGTCTGCGCATCAACCCTGGCCAATTTCGTGTCTTTCCCTACGAAAACCCGTACCTGGAGCCTTTTGAGGCGGCCGTGCGCGTCATGAACCCCGTCGTCGCGGTCAAGGTGCGCAGCGCCGCCGTGCACGTTGCGCTCAGCACCGCGTAAGTCTCCTTCGCTTCCTTTCCCCGCCGCCCACTGACGTGCAAGCAGCGGTGAAGACGGCTCGGCGATTTACGTCGACGACAACACGCGCATCCAGATTCTAGAAAGCATGGCGTATCTGCCGTACGCCGACAAAGAGCAGTGCGGTGCCTTCATTGTCGGTCTTCCGTCCTCGTCATCCATTTCCCTAATTAATCATTACGTCATCTTAATTAGCGCGACGAACGCGTCCTCATCGTCTGGTCGGACAGCATCGACACCATCATTCCGATCTGCCGCGACTTTGACGAGAAGCTCATCAAGCTCGTGTGGTCTCAGCGGCTGTCCATGGCGAACTTTGCCACGCCGTCGACCAGCAGCGCGTCGGCCACGGGCTCGGCCGTCAATTCGTCGTCCGATGTGCAGCTGAACGAAAAGCAGGCTGCCGCGAAGGTCGAGGTGTCCGTGGCGTCGCCCGAGATCGCGCGCAACGCCAAGAAGCCGAAGAAGACGGGGTCGCTGTGGGGCTGGCGGCTGTCCTCGACGAAGCCTGACGCGGACGCGCAGGATCCCGAGAAGGCGACTGGCGCGAGCGCACGCCCGATGCGCCTGTTCACTCCATTCTACAGCGGATTCGGATGCGCATTGTCCCTCTGTAAGCGTACCGCGTTGCTTTTACTGCTTGGGTCTCAAGTCTGACATGCTGCGGCTCCAGTCTTCATGGGCAGTGGATTGAACGAGCTCCTTACGGAGTGGCGCTTGGATCATAAGTACGGGCGCTTTGCTCTCATAGCAACAATGCCGTTCTTGTTCTGCGTGTCACTTGTAAGCATATTTCTGGGCCGTGCTTCTGGAAACACCCGATTTATTTCCATGATACACAGTTTTTCGCCATGCAGCTCATCGGCAACATCTCGTATCTGTGAGTCGATTTCATTTTGCGCCGCGCGTCATCTACTCATGCCTTCGTTCCGTAAATAGCCTCGGACCGGTTGCGCAGTACCATGAGAACTCGAAGTACTACTCTGCGATCAAACCCAATCCTAACAAGGAGGTTGACTCGCACCTGCCGCACATCACCATCGAGATGCCGGTCTACAAGGAAAGCCTAGACCAGACCATGTAAGTTTCTGTCTTGATCGTGTGCTATAATGGGATCGTGGCGAAAATTCGCTCGGAGCGAGTCTCGTGCGTCAAAACGGGGTTAGCACCCAGCGGTGTCATTTGAGTTTTAGCCTTTTGCGCCTCGAGAATCTAATCTAAACCCGAACGCCGCTAATGCCGCCCGTTCACTCCACAGTACGCCGTCCGTCCAGTCGCTCAAGAAGGCAATGCAAACATACGCGCGGCAGGGCGGGACATCGTCGATCTTCGTCCACGACGACGGGCTGCAGCTCCTGTCCGAGGAAGAGCGCGCGATCCGCGTCGCGTTCTATGCGGACAATGGCATCGGATGGGTCGCGCGCCCAAAGCACGACTCCGCCGAGGGCGGGTTCAAGCGCCGCGGGCGGTTCAAGAAGGCCAGCAACATGAATTACGGGCTCGCGCTGAGCTTGAAGATGGAGACGCATATCAAGAAGATGGAGGCGGACCGGGAGGAGCGCATGGCGCGCGGCGAACTTATCGACGAGGATGCCGAGGATGAGATCGAGGAGCGGGCGCTGCAGCTGGCGATTGAGGAGATCTTCGAGGAGAGCGGGAAGCGGTTCAAGCCGTGGGCTTGCAATGCGAAAGCTCTGCGGGTTGGGGAGATCATCCTCATTGTGGATTCGGATACCATTGTCCCTGAGGTATGTGTTTCGCTGATGCTAGACTCGTGTGGGTCTGATTGATTCGCTTTAGGATTGCTTCCGCGATGCTGCACGCGAGCTCGGTGAATGTCCAGATATCGCAATCATCCAACACGAGTCTGGTAAGATTTTGTCGATGTGTATCACACCTTCCCGCTGACCTGCCGAATTTGTGTTTAGACGTTATGCAGGTCGCGCATCATTACTTCGAGAACGGTATCGCCCACTTCACGCGCCGCATCAACAAGTGTATCTCCATGGGCTGCGCCAACGGCGAGGTCGCTCCCTTCGTCGGTCACAACGCCTTCTTGCGCTGGTCTGCCATCCAAGACGCTGCATTTCTGGACCCCGGTGATGACAATAAGAGCAAGATTTGGTCCGAGTCGAATGTCAGCGAGGACTTCGATATGGCATTGCGCTTGCAGGCGAGTTGAAAGAACCCGAGAGATATATGGTTGCTGATGGGATCTGCGCATCATACAGTTAAAGGGATACACGATCCGCTGGGCCACCTATTCTGAGGGCGGGTTCAAGGAAGGTGTCTCGTTGACAGTCGATGATGAACTCAACCGGTGGCAGAAGTACTCATACGGTATGACTTCACAGCTACTTCGCGTTAGATTTGTGCTCACCCGCGTCAATTTTAGGATGCAATGAACTCTTGTTCAACCCTCTCAAAGACTGGTGGCACATGGGTCCTATCACCAAGCAGCTGCGCATATTTGTATGGTCAGATGCGCCCATCCATTACAAAATCGGAATGATGTCATGTAAGTCCTCCGCGGCTTTCACTAGGCGCATACTGATAGGCCGACTGCTTTCTTAACAGACATGTTCTCATATTGTAAGTTTGGCTCATCGCCCCTTAGCGAGTCAGTCTGCTCATGGCTCTTGTCTGCAGATGGCCTTGCAGCTGGTGGAACATTGTCTCTTGTGAATTACCTCGTCCTCGGTTGGGCGCTCAACATTGATGGATACTACGAACACTCCTTCGAGATCTGGTTGGCCTGTACAGTTGTCTTCCCTGGTCTCGGTAACCTTGGATTCACCTTCCTGGAATATCGCCTCGGTCAACGCAGTATCTTCGACAGCATGCTCGAGAATCTTACGTGGATTCCTTTCTTGTGAGTCCTTACTTCCGGCCGCGTGCTCTTCTCTCGTTGATGGCTGTGACTTTCCTAGCTTCTTCTTCTTTGGTGGCCTCTCTATTCATTTGTCGCAAGCGATCCTCGCCCACATCTTCTCCTACGACATCACCTGGGGTGCGACCAAGAAAGAAGTCGAGCGCTCGAACTTCTTCATCGAAGTCCCGCGCATCCTCAAGCGCTTCTGGATCTCCTTCGTCATCTGTTTTGCAGTATTTATCGCCATAGCTATCCTAGCCAGCTCTGCCGTCCCTGTGACATGGCAAATACCCGGGTGGGACTGGGCCGTCATCTTCCCCATCGCGTGAGTATTCATTCCATGTGTTGAACACTCCTTCGCTGACACTGCGTGTTGCTTTCAGTATCTCTGCGGGAAGCCATATTCTTTTCCCAGTGCGTTTTCTACTGCTTGGCCATATAGGCTGTCCTTACTGATCTATTTCTCCTTCAGATCGTGCTCAACCCCTGGTTGATGATCTTCTCATACTAAAGGGTATTGTGGATCTCATCATGCCTGCCATTTTCTATCTTCATCTTGATTCTGCCAGCATGGAAACTGGATGGATGGGCCACATTAGATGTGAGCCCATAGACTGCCTATTTTGCAAAGTAGGGTTCCTTGGACTGCACTCTTACCACCACCTTCACCATCACCTGCATCTCTGATTAGACACTATGTTATATACTCTTTTCGGAATCACCCAGTTACATTACACATTACTTGATATCTATTCTATCACTGAAGCTTCTGCCTCAATTCACGTACAGTATTCTTAGGCTTTTTGGATTCTTGGGGCAGAATAAATGTACATACTTACATCAGAAAAATGGGTAGGTTCTATATAGTCACCCCTTCTTGTCATGCTATAAGTCCTACATAGATTTCCTAGGGCCATAGCAATGTCAAGTTCTACATAGCTCATATAGCTGTAGTGAGATGCTATGTAGTGCTATGTAGCTCTATGATAGCTATGATAGCTTCCTAGTCAGCTATAATATCTATCATAGCAGATCTAGCTATACAATGTATGGAAGATATCTTACTGATGTAAGTTATACTCAGTAGACACATCTATAAACTTTATCATAGCTTCACTTCTAAACTTCATTATATAGCTTTAGTAGACTTCATAAAAGTCTACAATATTATATTTACTTTTATCATATAAAAGTCAGACATCAAACAATAAAAGATCACATCAAAAAGATTATATTCAAAATCTAATAATCTATTACATAACTAAACTAAGTGTACATATATCTAGCAAGATATATGTTAATCATAATATCACAAGGTTATATATGAGCAAGAAGACTTACCAACATTAGAAAAAAGTAAAAATCTAGACTAGAGATTGTCAACAAAGATAATACAGAAAGTCTACAAGTCTATGATGAGTACTCACCAATAAGACAAAAAAAGCGAAAATCTAATAACCTAATAAGAGAATAAAGGTCAGTATAAGAACATAAGACCAATAAACAAGAAAGCTTACCTTCAGTAGTAGGGTCAAGAGCAAAAGCTAAAGTTAAGAGCGAAGAGCTCGAAGACAGAGAAGATGGTGGTGGTAAGAGAGAGAGAGAAGACGCACATCACACAAGCCTTAAATAAGATTGCCAGCAGAGCCATGATTATGTCCGGGCTGGGTACTGCTGGGCACAGCAACAGAGGCTAGGCAGGCAGACCTCGTTATATTGCCTGTGCTGCCTGGTAGTTTACAGTGCAGTAGATAGAAGTAATGCTCATACAATATATTCTTCTGATTAATCTGCATTTGTGCCCTTTTTCTCTGAAATTATACGATTTTATTTTATTTGTTGTGCCCTCGTTGATTGTAACTTCGCACACTTGGTGGCTAGACAGCAAAGTTGCATCGTTTGTCTTCGACACTCTCTCATCTCTCCTTGCCTGCTCCCTCTCCTTCAGTCTCCCGTCTCCTCCCCCATCTCATCTTCCATCATCTCGTCAACCCGAAGGAGGTATCCAGTGGGGGCTCGAGGGTCCAGGGGCACAGGTAAGTAAAAAAAGTTATATTTTGTGTGTATTGTACTGATCTCGAGAGTACCACTCATCGGTGAGTGGTACTCTCATTTCTCGCCAACTCACACCCTTCCCCCTCTGACACCTCACCACCCTACTCTCGCGCACCCTCTGTGCCCATCCGCTTGCCCACCACCCCATCAATGACACCTGCAGCCCATGCACGACCTGCCCATCCCATCCACAACACGGTCAGCAGCAGACAACACACAGCCTGTGAACAACATGGTCAGCCTGGAGATGATGTGGGCAGCCTGTCAACAACACAGGCACCTCGTGGATGGCACAGGCAGCCTGTTGATAATGTGGGCAGCCCAGCGATGACACGGGAAGCCCAGCGACAATGCAGACAGTCCAGTGACATGGGAAGTGTAACAGACGATGGGAGTCACACTACGACCGGAGGTTCACTATCGAGGGTCGGTGGGCGAGTACGGTGCAAAGGTGTCGAAGACCTCCTAAGACGTAGGCTAGAGCATCGTCGAGGACTCCTCAATGACTAAAACAGGTGGGTGACCTCTTGAGAGGACCGCGCTCGAGGATCCCTCGTGCGTGGTCGTCAAGGAGATGGAGAGGAAAGAGGAGGCAAGCTGTGCTTGCCACGTCGAATCTGAAAGCTGGAGCTTACCTAAGCAGAATGTCAATCTCGCCTTTGCGATGCCGAAGGCAGGAAAGGTGGGGCACTCGACTGATTGAGCTGTCGACATCACACGAGAGAGAGAGACAGAGAGAGAACAAAAACAAAAAAGCAAGATGATGATAAGATGATTTAGATACACGAGAGCGTTCAACTTATATACTTTTCCTCCTCCTCGCTTATCTCACTCAGGTACTTCCCGGTCCAAGCCATCTGGATCATGCGCATCATTTGATCTCGTCCCGGTTGGCCCGTGCCGGTGCATCTTGGGACTCCTTCCTAATATGGACCATCTGTCACAAAGCCCCCCCAGTCTCAAGGTGCGATGGCACTGCCCGGAAGGGTGAGAATGCCAAAGAGTTGTAAGGCAGGGTTGGCAGAAACAATATTGGACGCATTGATAAGGGAGCCGTGCGTGGTGTGGATGCAGCATACGAGATGGTAAAGGGAGTTACGCATATGGGTCTGCCAGTCGGCATGATGAAGTCGCCCCCCTCTGTTGCACAGGTGAGTGAGGTTGCGCTGGAACCAAGCCTCAGCTTGGTCATTCCATTCCTTGGTCCAGAGCAAGGCAGCTTCAAACTGGGCAAGATCGGGCCACAGGCCGCAACCGCTCACAGTTCCCACCAAGATGCAGTTCTCCTCATTGGACGGGCGATCACCAACAATGAGCCGGGGAATGAGATGGGAGTCACCCTGTTGAAAGACCATGGAGGAGGAAGAGGGGCCCAGGAGAGCATCCCGTACGATGTTGGGGCCGCCGAACTCGATAGCCAGGCACCATGCGAGGCCGCCGCAGAGGATTAAGTGGCAAGCATGCAGTCATGCAAGGATGGCATGGACGGCACGCTCCCAGGTGATAAAGAGGGGCACAGGCTTGGGAGGCCCAGTGTAATGGAACCAATCGCCGAGGGAGTGGGAGGCCTGCAGGTACTCGGGCATCTGATGGGCAGGCAGCTCGGGCTCCACAGAGGTGACGGCCCGGCACCAGGTGAACCCAACACCGCATTGGATCAGCCAGGGGATGAACTCGGCCTAGGACGCGTGCAGATTCCGCTCGTGCCATGCTGCAGCTCGAACTGCACCGTGGGAGTCCAGGTATAAGTACCCGTCCGCATGTGCGAGGTCCATGCTGGGGAGTTGAAGAGGGGCAGCTGGAGACGAGGACACCAGGCTCGGAGGATCTGGCAGTGAGACGGGCATGATGAGCTGGGCGGCTGGGGACAGCGGAAGGATGGGAACCATGGTGGGTGGAGGGAAGGCCACGACCGCAGCCAGGGGCACAGCGATGGGATCAGGAGGCAGAGTTGCCGGGTGGTCCGAGGCAGGCGACAGCGGTGGGTCCGCAGATTCTGCAGAAACAGCTGGTGCATCGGTAAGGCAAAGCAGCAGGGACGGCGGTGAGGCATCGACCATGAAAAGGTGCTGCAACAGGGGTAGGCTGGCTGATGCAGGGGCTGTAGTGATTAGCTAAATAAGTATAGTGCAGCAAGACCTGCACCATCATAATGTTAACTTGTGCAGGAAGCCAATAGCTGGAGGTTTATAATATTTGGCCCTACAACATTATAAGTATGCATTATAACATTGCTGGCTAGCATTTTCCTGACATAAGCTGTAATTACAATGTCTATAGGTGCTGTAATTATATGTTCAAAATGGCCCCGGCCAGCAATCTCTTACATAATGCATCATTATAGCGTCATCTGATAAATCTGTCAGAGCTATATATGACTATATAGTCTATATAGCTCTAATAGCTTGATAGCTGTCTCCTTTTCTTCAGCTTGAAGGTCATCTATATAGAGCTATAGAGCCAAATAGGACAGCTATGGAGAGCTATCATAGCTATCATAGCTACCTTACTACAGGGCATAGGTACCATAGCATAAAGTAGCTATAGAAGCTATGCTAACTATATATTGTATGTATACTATTCATGTTATAGACTATATGCATACTATTCCTATCATAGGTGATTATCAAAGCTATACTAACTTTCTACACTTTTTATACTATACTATATCTGACTTATTTGACAATTTTAAGAATAAATAAAACTTGATATTAAAGCATAATAAACCAATAAAAAGAACAAATCAATATAAATTTTATTAGGCATAATAACAATAATACAAAGTATACTATCTGATTAACAAGCAACTATACTAATATCTAGTATAAATCTATGATCAAGATAACAATCAAAAGATAAGATAAGATATAAAAGATAAAGATATAAAAGATAAAGATTAAAAGATAAAGATTAAAAGATAAAGATCAGATTACAAACTTACCAAAGATTACAAAAAGCGAAAATAAACTACAAATATAAAAAACATCAGGCTAAGAAACATAATAAAGATGACATAACTTACCTTACAAGTCTTGCTATAACTACAAAAAAGCACAAATTAACTAGGAAGATAAGAACATTAGAGTAAGAAACATAAGAAACATAAGAGACCTTACCTTAGAGCATTAAAGAACAAAGAGAAAGAGTGAGCAAAGGCTGCGAAAGCAAGAGATGGTGGGGGTTAAAGAGAGAGAGGATGCATGTCACGCAGGCCTTATATAGACGTTGTGAGCGGGACCCGAAATGTGGCTGCCGAGCGCCGGGCCGTGAGTTGCCGGGCACCACAACAGAGGCTAAGTGCCAGATTTCAGTAAGCTGTTTTCGCTGCTCAGTAGTCTACAGTATCATAGGTAGAAGTACTTCCCATTCAATCGAATTATATGTACATTCGATAATGGTACTCTTTTTTTCAGATTTAAAGGCATTTTATTCAATTTGTTGTGCTCAAGGAAGTTCGGCCGTGCAAGTCGAGTGCTGTGGCTGAACACATGACTTAACGGTTTCTTCCTTTACTTACTCTTTCCTCCAACCCTCCTTCTCTCGTCTTCTTGTCTCCTCTCTCCTCATTTGACACACCGCGTCGCCTCACAGTTGGGAGGGTGAAGCATTAGGCTGAGGGCCTCCAGGTAAGCAGATATACTTATCTTTTATCGTTGTATTGTCCTAACAAAACGAGTATCGCTTGTGCTTTGCACAAGTGATACTCATTTCCATTTCTTTCTCGGTCTTCAGGCCCACCCACACGGCACCCCGCATGACACGTACGACACTGTGCTCCCACCAGCTCGCTCCATTCCCACTCGCTCGACAACAACAACAACGAGTCTCATTGCCATGGCAATGAGGCTGACTCGTGTGCCCCACCCTGTCTCCTTCACCACAGCTGCATCACCCATACGTCTGTGCCTGCTTTCGCCAGCACACGTCTGGGTGCACATGGCGTCGTACTCCCCGGAGTCGGAACAGCGTGCCTGCATGCGGGACTTTACGTGTTGCCCTGCACGCTGCCTTTCCATGCACGCCTCCTCACACCTACTCCTGCCTCTTGACCTCTGTGCATGCATCTCCCACATCGGCCTGCCTCCGTCCACCTGCACACACCCCAGACTGTGTCCACACGGCCACCCTAGCACCGTATGGCTGTGCACGTCCCTGCCAGCATGCCTCTATTTGGCACGCCTGTGCATGTCCTCAGCACCACACACATGCCTGTGCACATCCTTGATGATGCGCGCAGATCCGCGCACGTCCCCAACACCCAACACCGCATGTATGCCTGTGCACGTCATCGCACTGCGTGCACACCCGCACATGTCCCGAGCACCGTGTGCATGCCCGCGCACATCTCCAACACTGCACGCATGCATGCACATGTCCTCGACACCGTGCGCACGCCCCCGATACTGCATGCATGTCCACGTGCATCCACCCAACCCACTTCTCCCCGACTGCAGGCACGCACCCAGCCTGTACACCCGTTCACCGGCGTGCACAAGGCCAGCACGATGAACTGCCCGTGCAAGGTCGTGCATGCCCCGGCCAGTGCGCGGGGGTGCGGGACTACGTGTGCATGCCCGTGTATGCCTTACCCGCCCACTACAGCATAACGCACAGCCGCACCGGTCTTCGTATGCCCTGAGATGACCTCGGCCACTTGCGCATGGCCACGGACGTGTGCGCCTGGTCCTTGGCTGCCTGCACCTCCCACGTCCCGTCCATTACTGCAATGGTGCAGTGTGTCTGCGGTCGCAGTCACCCGCACTTCCCACGCATCTATGCGCCATGTCATCGTGGTCTTGTGATGCTGCAATAATCCTTACTGTAGCCTTAGATTACCTTGTAATGGTGTAGCCTCTAATATAATAAATTTTGACTTGAACACTCTAGAGTCTAGCTGTCTTGCTATAACAGCCATAGGGGACATAGCTGCCTATAGGGGACTTGTAGCATTCATAGGGTCCTCTCACTATTACATAGCTCTATATATCTTGCACTTCCTGCTATGAAAGCTATGATAGTGTCCATAGCTCTACATAGCTGGATAAGCCAGCCACATAGCACACATAGGTCTCTTGTA
>SFCI01000589.1:0-18317 GCA_004681135.1 Hericium alpestre | reverse complement strand
TCCAAAAAATGCTGAATTCTCGGGGAAAAAATACATGCATTGTCTGCATCATGACTATACTAAGCGTCCCCGAGCACGCGAACATCGAGTGTAACCAAGAAATCATGCAGAACTTGCGAGGCATGCTGCCTCGAATTAATTTATTTCTTTTCGAATTAATTATTTCTTTTTCGGTCCAAACTATGCCCACCTATAAGTAACTCGACTGCCTGATGAAAACGCTGAAGCGCGTCCGAAACAAAAGCGTCAAGGCGCGCACGAGACCCGAATGACGAGGTGTCCCACGGGTGACGCTCATGCTACTAGGCAGTTTAAATTTTGCCCTTGGTTTTGCCCATTCGGTTCCGTATTCTATCCAGAGGTTTGCAGGAGAATATCACACTCAGAAATACATAAGATTCTGCATCCATTTTATGATACACCGTAAAGTACAATTAAGTACAACCTCATGTTGGTTCTTCCTTCGCAAATGCCGGTCCCAGATCATATCGCGTCTAAAGGACGGAAAGCACCTGCTGGGCCGCATACGTGCTACCCGCATCCAACTTCTTAAAGCCGCGAGCATAACCGGGCTCGACGCAGACGAATCGTTCCCTATGACGATGCGATCAGAGCAAAGAAGCGTGTACAGAAATGACGACTCACCATCCGCCTTCTTCCATGTCGGGCACCTCAGCTCCCTGCTCTTGAGGATTCCAGATAGTAAGCGTCGGGAACCCCGCTGATCGAACTTCGACTCCACCGCCGGGCCACTTGACCTGCACCGAAGGCGGTGCATTCTCATAGACCGAATCCGTCGGCTTCTTGACGTCGACCACGTCTCTCTTTTCCTCCTTGACTGTGGCGCGGCCTTCGGCAGAGACCTCAGTCTTGTCGATGTAGGATTTGCCTTTGAGGGGAGAGATCGAGACTTCCTTAGATGGGGCACGGATGTAGGTGTGAAGCAATGCCTGGAATTCGAAGGGGTCGGGGCCAGTATTCTTGACGTGCAGGTCAGTGGTGAGTTGATGCTCCGCCAAGGTAACGATGTAGACAAGCTGGAACGGCCTCTTGTAGACGGCCCTGATCTTGTCGAGGGGCTCAAGAGCTGAGATACAAATAGATCGGATCCGAGCTGAATAGGGAGCAAGTTTGACACGTACTGAACCTCGCAGCCACGCCGGCCTCATTGTCCATCAGGAGGCTATCATCGAACTCCCATGGTGCATTGCGCGAGAACCCATGCTGGGGGAGGTCTTTGTGGTCAGGATGCTCAGCGGGACCAAAGTTAGGGAAGACGATGGGGATGCCGCCGCGGACAGGCCTGGACCCATTTAAAGCGGCCTTCGAAGAGACGAAAAGACGCTCAGAAGGCTGACCGCCAGACCTGTCAGGAGACTTCCAGGAGATTATGGTCGCGCCAAAGAACAGAATTGTGACCGATGCACCCTGACATAGGAACATGAGGTTGACGGCGGTGGTCTCATTCGGTGATGCTCACCTTTGGGTGGGTCAAGATGACTCTGTCCCTAGCTTCTTTGAAAGGCATATTGAGCTGAAATGATAATGAGCGAATTCGTACACAAGTAGCAAGGACATCATGCGATCAGTATAAGTACCCAAGCGGCTGATGACGTCGTCCTACGTCGCCTACTCTCACGCCGTTGCGCCTTCTCCTGTTCTCGTCCAGACTCCTCCGAGTCCGCCTCCTAGGCCCCTTTGTTGCGCCCTTCAACTTCCTCGATCCGGTCAACACCAGCCTTCTGTCTTAATACCTTCAAGACACTCACCGCAGCCAAGTTCGCGTTCGTCTTTTGGATCGTAGATTGGATTTGTCGGTCGCCTCGGAGGCTGGTGCACGAGACGAGGACGCTTACGCAGTCTCGTTGTCGACGCCTCCGCGCATCATCGCGCGGCCGTGGGCCCAATCGCAACCCTCAGGCAAATGCATCACGCTCATATCTTCGACCCTTGCAATCTTGCGATAGATCTCCACTGATCTTTCTGCTCACTCGCGTTGATTTTCATAGTGTTCTTTCACCATCTAGTCTTCTGTCCGATTTTGGCATCATTTGCACCTGGACGACTGCCTTGGCCAGCTCAGAGACGGATTCACGAGAGCCTCAGGCTTATCGGGATCTTTGTGTGCAGCTACATGCACTGAGCTCAAGTCCGGTGGCTATGATTTCTCGATAACATCGTACACATCAGACCCACGATCGTTTCTCGCCCTGCGCCGGACTTCATCATGGACATCTTGCCTTGACTTTCAAATTGTTGCCGAAGTCCAAACATATGTCCACCTATTCAATGACTTGAAAACCTGTCCAGATCTAGATCCACGCTCACGATGTTCACTGCCAAATGAAGAGAAGACTTCGCCGGCCTCGAGTGGGCCGTACGAGGATGTCTTGCCTTGCATGACATTTATCGGTGGCCCTGCGCGTTCATCCGTGCTTCTAGGCCCAAGCGGTCAACCACACTCGATATTATTTTCGCATCTTATCTCAAGTATACTGACCAAAGCCGATGCCCGAGACCAGATCTCACATCACGCATGCCGAAAAGAGATTCAGATCCAGAAGCCCTATCCATATCCGTGACATTCATCATGCATATACGCTTGCCCCAGAAACTGTCATTTGTTCATGTTCATTGTCTAGCCCATGCGGGCCTCGCACATGTTTTGAATCTCTTCGAGCCTTCGGGCACCTCGGTCAACCGCTGCTGCTTCGGCAACAGTGCGATTGTACCAGGATGAAGTGTGAGGGAGGGATGTCCGTAGTCTCCCCGCGGACATCTCGTCATTCCCTTTAATTTTTGGAACCCTTTGCTCCTCTTCGTGAGGATGCTTTCCCCCAGGCTGTCTGGTGGAGCACTGTTACACGGTACGCTTCGTGAGTCTTATCAATGATTGGGATTGACTCAT
The DNA here is from genome assembly GCA_004681135.1 of Hericium alpestre. Taxonomy (NCBI): domain Eukaryota; kingdom Fungi; phylum Basidiomycota; class Agaricomycetes; order Russulales; family Hericiaceae; genus Hericium; species Hericium alpestre. Next base: position 15,409 of record SFCI01000589.1, on the reverse strand, counting down.
ATTAGTTTCATTCTAGCATCGGTGGTCTTCCGTCATTCTGTATGGCTAGGTCATGTATATGGGGACAGCGGGGGATGTCATTCGAACCGTGATGGCTCTTGTCATGCGAAGTGCTCAGCATAATTATTTGTCAACTTTGTCCGTTTTGTATTTTACCTTCGTTCGATGAGACTACTTGTTATTCCCTATTACCCGTATCTCTGATGACATGAGGAAATTAAACAAGACATGGCAGCAGCACTTTGTACCGGAAGCGGCCTGCTGCGTCGACGATGTTTGGCTGTAGGTCTCCCGCGGTGCGGTGGCGCGTGGTTGGAAGCGTGGAGGCAATACCGAACCGCACCAGTTCTATATACGGACAGTCATCGAATTCAGACTCGTCTGCTCCATTCACCGACTCCTTGCACCTTGTCTTCATCCCTTTGAATACCGCTGGAACCCCAATAACGACCGTGAGTCCCTCTCACGAACTCAAGGCGCGAGGCGACTGATCGCAGCGGCCGCTTCACTAGAACCAGAACTATCATCATGGATCCAGGGTTTCAGGGCGATGAGGTGAATTTCACGTCTTCATTTCGCTAGGAAACGCTAAGATACGTCTCGAAAATCGTTCAGATCGGACCGATTGCACTTCTTATGGACGAGTTGCGGTCGGAGGACGTGCAACTGCGTCTCAACGCCATCCGCCGCATCTCGACGATAGCTCTCGCCCTCGGCCCTGATCGAGCGCGCGACGAGTTGATTCCGTTTCTGCAGGACTCCGTAGATGACGAGGACGAAGTTCTCTTAGCGTTGGCGGAGGAGCTGGGGAAGAACTTTGAGGAGTATATCGGCGGGCCTGAGTGGGCGCATGTTCTGCTCGGACCGTTGGAAAATCTCTCGGCGGTTGAGGAGACATTAGTGAGAGACAAGGTAGGTGGATCCCAGCCCAGTCGCTACGCGTCCTGGGTTCCTTTCATGTCGGTGTCCCTCGCTGACTGACGTTCGGGATTTAGGCGGCGGAGTCTATCACCAAGGTCGCTGCCGTGCTTTCTCCGCAACAAATCGAACAATCCTACATTCCCCTTCTCAAGCGACTCTCTCATGGCGAGTGGTTCACGTCCCGGACGTCATCAGCGGCTCTCTACGCGCCTGTCTACAGCAAAGTATCCCCGGCGATCCAAGAAGAGCTTCGTAAGGGATACGCAGCTCTTGGCTCGGACGATACACCGATGGTCCGACGTGCCGCTGCGAAGTGGCTCGGAGTGCGTCGAGCACCTATTTCTGTGCTGATACGAGACTGATGGGTGATGGGTCTTCGCCAGGCATTTGTGAAGGATATGTCCAAGCAACACGTGCTCTCCGATGGACTGGCCATATACCGCCGCCTTCAAGCAGATGATCAGGACTCCGTAAGGTTATTGACCGTGGAGGATTTAGTCGTCATTGCCCAGCAGCTGTCCCCGCCGGAAGTAAAAGAGCAGCTGTTGAAACAGATCAGGCAGAGCATCTCCGACAAGAGCTGGCGGGTGAGGTACATGGCTGCCAGCCATTTCAATGCGGTACGTAATTCTTCCCTGGACCACAACCACATTTAACGCCGGACTCAGCTGTCGGAGGCTGTGGGCGTCGAACTTGTAAGAGAGGAGCTTGTCGGCCACTATGTGCAACTATTGAAGGATAACGAAGCGGAGGTTCGAACCGCGGCTGCTGGACAGATCCCCGGTGCGATGACGTGTTTTAAAACTTTAAACCTTGTCGGAAAATTCTCACCAATTTTCGGCATTTCAGGATTCTCGAAACTCCTTGAGCGAGACGTGATCATCGCTCGCATCGTGCCTTGCGTTCGGGACCTTTGCCAGGACAGCTCACAGCACGTCCGTGCGGCTCTCGCAAACCAGATCACCGGGCTCGCACCATTGCTCGGGAAGGACGCCACGATTGAGCACCTTCTCCAGCTTTTCCTTCACCTGCTCAAAGACGAGTTCCCCGAAGTGAGACTGCACGTCATCAGCAAGCTCGAGCAGGTCAACGAAGGTAATCGATTTCCAATGATTCGACACATATAGTCCTGAGACTGTTCCGCAGTGATTGGCATCCAATTGTTGGCTGAGAGCCTACTTCCTGCCATTGTCGAGTTGGCAGAGGACAAGTCATGGCGTGTGCGACAGGCCATCATTGAATACATCCCCCTGCTCGCGACACAGCTCGGAAAGCCTTTCTTCGACGAGCAGCTCGGGAACCTCTGCATGTCCTGGCTTGGCGACACCGTTTTCAGCATACGCGAAGCTGCCACTATCAACCTGAAGAAACTTACAGAGGTTTTCGGTGTCGACTGGGCGCGGGCGGCTATTGTGCCTAGGATTGTCAACATGGGCGCGCACCCGAACTACCTTTACAGGATGACCACGGTCCAAGCCATCGCAGTATGTAACCCCATCTTGTATGCGTGTTGTGCATTACTTATCGCTCGCTTTCAGACGATAGCGCCCTCGCTGAGCGTCGACATCATCCGCAATGAGATCCTCGATGTCCTGCTTCACCTCGCCGCAGACCCCATTCCTAATATTCGCTTCAATGTCGCAAAATCTCTTGAAGTCCTCGCAACGACTTTCGGAACTACCGACGAAGGCAAAGCCCTTTCAAAGCAGAAGATTGTGCCCGCACTCGAGATCCTCAAGAACGACCTAGACGCCGACGTCCAGTACTTCGCGACGCATGCCCTCCAGAGAACAATGGCAACCATAGAGGGATAAGGTGCGCCCTTGTTCCCTTCGCTCTTTTCATGCGTTGCTGACCGTGTCAACTGACAGCTCGGATGGGACATTGTGAGGACCGATTCTCGTCTTCCCTTAATAGGAACAATCGAGTCGACTTCCTCTACATTGATGATGGCAGTACAACTTTGGAACTTGAATTCAGAATATTAATGTATATTGTTGACCCGCTATTGCCTTCGCAAGTGCAAGGCCAAACCGTACAGATAATACTGGACGTGTGCAATGCGCCGCGAAAGCGGCTCTGCGCTGGGTCGAGCCAGCCAAGTGCGGTGTAGTACTCCGTCACTTTACACTGCGACCCTGTTACAGCGAGCTCTGCAGAGTTTGCACCCACAGCTGAATCCTAACCTTATGGTCGGGACATTCTAGTCGTGGGGCAATGCAAGGCTGACCCTTATATGACAGGATACGCTTTATATCGTTCAAATAACTTCAACACCTGTAACATGGCTGCAGGCGCCACAGGCGCCACGGTAAGCACTGCATACCATTCGATCAAACCGAACCGCGAATGGCCGATATGTTGGTCAGAATCATGGACTTGAAATCCAGGGGTTGGAAGCTCGATCATCCACGTGGGTTACAAACTTTTTGACCTCTTTCACGTCTTTCATTGAGTTCCATTGGCATAGCGCTACTCGTTGGCGGTCGTTGGACGCGTAACTGGCAAGTTTATTCCGCATAAACGTTCAAGTTGAAATTGCCCCCCCGGCATGTCGCTTCAAAACATCCCCGCGCTCGCCGCTGCGTTTCTTATTCGATTGGCGCACAGGCTGTGGCATTGATGGGGACTTGACAGACGGAAAATCACAGCGGGATGATGGCATCCGTCATATACGTTGATCAGTGTGAGACGGTTCGTGTCAACACCAAAACCTCGTATCCAGGAATGATTAATGAGGACTTACAGATACTCACAACCGGAAAGGTCTTGGCAGTCCGAAGTCTAGCCCCAGATCACATGGTTACGCGCGGCACAAGCTGCGAAGTCTGTTCTTCTTGGGGCCGCTTCAGATGCCTCCATCATTCAACCGTGTGCAACATCATACATCAACATACAGCTCCATACAGCTGCTCAACACTTTGATGAACTTGATGTTCTAAAGCAGCTACTGGAAGACCATTAGATTCCTGATAAACTCTCATTTCAGGGCTGTTGCCTAACGCAGCACAATGGGCACACTGAACATTTCTCTGTGAAAATTAGGCACAAGGCAAACGTGCCTCGAAAGCTCTCGGAACATCAATCTTCGGTCGGAATTGGAGAAGTGTCGCATGGGATAAGATCCTATGACTGTCGCACTTTGAGATCCCGACATTGTGGTTGGTTGCTAGGAGCCTGGTCCTTCTCCCGAAATATAAGAGCGTCGAGGTGACCGTGGGCGCCTTCTACCAACAAGGCCGTGTTCTCTTTCTTTCTTGTCTGTTGTTCCGTTCCGTTGTCACTCTTTGTGTCCTCCAGTCTTTACGATGCTTGTCATTTCACGCGTTCTCGCGACATTCGCGGTCCTTGGCTCCGTCTTGCCATTGATTGCCGCCCACAATATCGCTCGCCACAACGGCGGCCAGAGTAACAACTCTGCGCAGTCTTGCCAGTCCGGGCACTTCTTCTACGAGACCAAGAGCTGCTGTGTTCCGCATACCCCTCCCAAGAACCCTCCTCAGCCACCGTAAGTTCCTTAGTTGGCATATGAGCGTTAAACACTGAATCAGATTTCAGTGCGGGGAAGAGCTGCCCGTCGTCCAACGCTAACAACTGGTACTGGGACGGAGGCAAGTTTATTTTGACCTAATGTTCTTCAAGATGTCTTATTCGCATCCATTGCTCCAGACAAGAGCTGCTGCTTGCCGACGAGCCCTCCTCCGTCTGGAAACCCTCATCCTTCTTGCCCGAAGAACCACGAATGGGATTCGAACAACAGCTACTGCAGCGCACCCAGCCCGCGCAGCCCGCCGTCCCAGCCCAGCCCGCCGTCCCAGCCCAGCCGCCGTCCCAGCCTAGCCCTCCGAACTCCCCTCCCAGCCAGCCTAGCTCGCCCGGCAAGGGACCGTCGAGTTGCGACAGCGGTCATTTCTGGTAAGGTCCTGGCGCCTCGTACCGTGACCTAACGACTGATGGTCTTGATCAGGTACGAGGTCAAACAGTGCTGTCTTCCCCACGGCGGTCCCCCGAACCCGCCTCCCCCTCCTCCTGGCAAGCAGTGCCCGCCCTCCGGTTGGTCCTGGGGCCAGGAACAAGGCTGCTGCGTCCCTCATAGCCCTCCGGAGAACAACCCACCTCCTCAGTGCCAGAACGGATGGAACTGGATTGGCAGCATTTTCTCGTGCATCCCGTCGCCCTCTCCGCCCTCGAGCCCCGGTCCCAAGCCATCCGGCGTTCACCACTACAAGAAGCGTACTCACAAGTCTCGCTATGCCGCCCTCTGCCCTGACCCTTTGACGGCGTGCGCCGTCTCCACTTTGACGTCGGATTGGGAGTGCGTTGACATCCAGCAGGATCTTGAAGCCTGCGGCGGCTGTGTCACTGGCGGCCAAGGTCAAGATTGCACCGCCATTGCTGGCTCCTGGAACGTGGGCTGCGAAGCGGGATCATGCAAAGGTGTGTTCAATGGCGCTGCACGTACTATCCGGCGCTGACAGTGCGATTACCAGTTTACACATGCATGAGCCGTTTCACGCTCGCTGCCGATCAGAAGTCTTGCATTCCTCAGTAATGCAGCGATCCGATCGTAATACCCAGACACTGGTCCATGGACAGACTATCTACTAGCGCCCGACTGTTGTGTGTCTCATTCCTATATTTTGCCATCGGTCACTCGCTTTATACACAATCTTTTTACTTCTCTTTGGGACGTGCGTTGTTTCTCGAACGACGTATGTTATGGTTACTTTCTGATACGTGGACTACAGAGCGCATCTGATATACCCTTATTTATCGCTAACTGGGTGCTAATAGGATTCATGTTGTTCCGTTCTGATTGGTCGAGGAGGTATCACATGACTGGTAAGTTGAACGCGACGTTTGTTTGGTTCAGGTTGGGACGGGCGCGTCGCAAATAAGGTTCGACTGTCTGCATATAAGAGCCTCGGCCATTGTTGAATCGACACCTTTCGCTCCTTCGTTCTCAACCCCCCCCGCCCCGCTGTCCGCGCTTCTCTAGCACCTCCTCCGCCTTGTCTCCATCCCCGGATTTGACCCGTCTCCTTCCCTGCCGCTTTTACCAGCCCTACAATGCCGGCCATACATCACACTCTTCTCTTAGTTGTCAACATTCTATATGTCGGTCTTCTCTGCAGTCCGCACCTCGTCTCTTATGTTCTCGCGACTCCCATTCCTGCCCCGATGGCTCTTGGGTTCTCTCGATACTACGACGGGAGTCTATCAGACCTTGCACCGCCGCTTGTTCAGCCAAGGGATCCGAAGAGCAACCACACCCTCCACGGCAACCAGGTCGAGACTAGCCATGCCCATGCTCTGTATACACCTTCTCCATCCTTCTCCCAGCCCGGCGGTGTCGCTTCAAAAGTTGGTCGTCAGCTTGACGATGACTCGATCCTGAACAACATCAATCTTCTGAATGTGTTCTACGACAAAGCTTCCCAGAACGCTGGAACTCTTCGTGAGCTGCTTTTTATCACCTGCGCGAGCGATTTTCTTTTCTCACCTCGACAATCTGTAGACACGTACTCGGCACAGGCTACATCTGGGAATGGCGGCGGCAAGGACGTCAACTCGCAGTATGCTTCAGAACTGCAGTCTTTGCAGACCAACACCTTCGGCTTTGAGTCGATCCTGGCCGAGCTTGGCGCGGACAAAGGACTCGCAAACTACGATCGTACCAATGATATCGAGACGGTTCTCAAGGAGTTGGTGAATCTACACAAGGAGGTACTCAGTGATACGACCGTATTTGCCTATGCCGTTCCCGCCGTCGGTCCCATCTTGGGCCCCAGTACGTGCCACGCATTCCTTCACGTTCTCATCTCATTCTTTTTTCCAGTCGTCTATCAGATCAAGTGTCTGATGGACCAGGTCTTGGACGCTACCGAAAACTTATCAGATGCAACCATCAATGCGCTTCAACCAACTCTGAAAGCCCTGATCGGCGGTTACTCGACATTGTCTTGCCGGTCTGGCGTTCAGGTTATTGGGCTCTGTATATGACGATACTCGGGGATGTCTCTTCCATTTTCTTTTTGCTAACAAACTATAACGACTGATGGTCTCTGCATTGATCGCACGACGTATTGAACGTCTCTATGTACCCGTAGTCGCACATCTGGTTTTGTACTATTCGCATTGCTATGGGGGATTTAATATTTCGCAGTTGTTCGACTCCTTGACTCTGGATTATGAGCGAATGTGATGGTGTGCAAGCAGAGATCGCCCGCAAATAAAGAGCTCCATTATCATCGGTAGAAGTGTGAATAATGTAGTGAAAAGAAATCTGTGTCATTCCTCTTCCAGCCACTGTTCCGCGAGTACTCCAATTCCGGGGAGATGAAATCGAGTGAGACCATTTTGCGCGGCGTCTCGGTAAGCCTGGAATCTGTAAGACATAAATATGAGGTAGATGCAGACCAGCCCAGTAATAAGCTCACGCCATGAGGAGTGCTGGTACAACGAGAAGCAAGGTGAAAAATGTGCGGAGTACTGCAGGAAAGTGCACCAAAGATGCAAATATGCGAAGTAACACCAGAGGCGTAGTTAATAAAGCGGACTGGTATGCTATGAAGTTCGTCAGAAGTAATTTTGCCGGCCAGTCCCGCCTTGTACCTACCGTGGAAACGAACATAATCGTTGTGCGTCTCGAAGATGAGTAATGCAAATGCTGAGCGACTGGTCAGCGAGTTCAACACAACAATGACAAGCCAACGTACCAGAGATGGGTCCCAACGCGTAGGCAAAAGCGGCAAGCATATCTACTCGCCCGCCATTGCGAGTTTCCCATTCATTTGACTGGACAGCGTTCTCCTCGACGGATCCAATACCTCCTGAAGCTGAAGTATTCCAGGTTGGAATTCCACCGGATTGATAGGACGTGACTGTCTGAGACTGCTGGAACCATGGCCGAGCAAACCGGGCTGACGAAGTCGAAGCGGGTGGGTTCGCAGTAAAGGCAGGTTCATCTGGAGGAGGGGCCTACTCCATGTCGGACGCGTACGACGGTCAGCGAGGGCGACGCCGCTCAAGCGATGCGAAGACGCTCACGTATGGGGCAAACGAGCTCGCAAAATTTGGATTCATGGCGTGAATCAAACACGTAGTTCAGATCAAGTCAGCTCGCGCCTACACTGACCTCGAAACAAGGGAAAGGATTGAAGCAAGGAAGCGAGCCGTGATCCAAGTCGTACTGCCACTAAGTTAACGCCCCGGGAGCGTGGGTAAGAAGCGCCGCGTTGCCACCTATCGGCGTTTGCCGGCCGGACTTTGATTATACACTCAATCTTGCCAATTGCTCCCTATCCTCAAGCAACGGGCCTAGCAAGCAGCTCAAAACCAAAATTCGGCGGTCAAAACCATGGTGAGTACGCATGATTCATGCTGCTGGTCGACTTGTCAGGTCATTTGAGTGGAAAAAGTGGAGAATTTGTTCGCGTAATGGGTTGGATGGCTGTTGCAGCGATTGGATGAGGCACCCCGTCAAATGAGCATCGTCTGACCGACTATGCGATATTATCAGGATCCCTCAGCACCCGTCACGATCCGCACGCGGAAATTCATCACCAACCGCCTCCTCGCCCGTCGTCAATTCGTCGTTGACGTCCTCCACCCCACACGGCCGAACGTGCCCAAGGCTGAGCTCTCAGAAAAGCTTGCCGCCATCTACAAAACGGACAAGAACCGCGTCGTTCCGTTCGGTTTCCGAACAGACTTCGGTGGTGGACGCAGCACTGGCTTTGCGTTGATCTACGATGATGAGGCATCACAGAGGAAGTTCGAGCCCAGGTACCGGCTAGTCAGGGTACGTTCATGCTTTTACTTCTTCTTGAGCTATAGCACTGACTCGCACGAACGCTAGTCTGGTCTGGAGACCAAGGTCGACAAGGCGTCTCGCAAGCTGCGCAAGGAGCGCAAGAACCGTGCGAAGAAGGTTCGCCTTCAGCTTGTCTTCGACTCCACTGTTGTTCTGACTGGTCTGGTCCAAACAGGTCCGTGGTACGCAGAAGACCAAGGCTGCGGAGCCCCCAAAGAAGAAGTAAACACTGGCTTCTCCACTTATTTGGGTTTCCTTGCATTCCGTATCATTGTTCCGCAAAATGGTACAGCTGTATCTTACTGCGTATGTTTCCCTACTACCCACATGAATTTTATGCGCATGCGGTCCATGACTTTCAGTCGCGTTTTGGGAAATAAGCGTGGTCCAATGGAATGAACAAAGCTTTCTATTACTGCCACCAGTATGGCTGGGGCCTGAGAGTAAAGGAACATCGCGATTACAGTTGCATGGGTATCCTAATAGCGTAAACGGAATAACAGAGTGCAGACGAGAGCGGATGAGCGAGACTGCCCCAATCAAAAGCCAAACTTTTTATGAATGATATCTGGGTCCTCTTGGTACTCTTCTGCCGATACCCACATCTGCAAGGGACAGAATGCTTAGTAGGATACGGAGAATAAGGCTATCCTTGGGTGCACGCACCTTCTTGAAAGTGTTTAAGCCAGCGAGAATGGAGCCACCTATCCATGTCGAGTATTTCCGCTCTGGTGGCGCATAAATCTTGATTTTTACATCCTTCAATGCTAGCTTTTTCACTTCGTTCAGAAGGCGATCACCAAAGCCTTCCAGCAGCATGTCAGAAAATGATTTCTCCAAAAAGAGTGCATAATTACCGCGACACAGGGTGCTACCACCGCTAAGGACGATATTCGAGAATAGGCTCTTCCTGAGGTCTAGATCGACACGGTTTATCGAGTCTACTACGACTTGGTGAACACCCGCGTCCTCTTGGCCGATCAGCTCTGGATTGAACAGAATCTCTGGCGCGCGGAAACGCTCGGGGCCAAGCTGCAGGAAGGATATGAGTCTATTTCGCTCTCCCCAATGGAAAGGACTCACTTGTACGGTGTTGCCATCAGGTAATCTGAACTCCTCTACGCGCCCCATGGAATCCTTCTCCTCTTTCGCTGGGTTTAGCGCAACGTAGCAGCATTTTTCCTTGATTGTCCGTACTATCTCGCGCTCAGCAGTTGTGTGTAAGTGGTGGCCAGACTTTCTCAACAGCAGCTGCAGGTGGTCAGTGACATCGCTAGGCACATTGAATGATAAATGTTATGTCCAGACAGCGTTAATGTGAGCATGCGTACCGGCCAGCTACGTCGACTCTGCGGATAGCGTGCGGCATTGAGAATCCCTCGAACACCGGCACGGCGTGCGTCACGCCATCTCCAGAATCTAGAACAATACCAGTCGTCCGACCCGAAGAGTATCTGCGATACATGATTATCGGTTGTATCGTGCCAACCAACCCGTGACTTACAATGATAACACGGCCTGGACTGATATATACAGAGCTGGCACGTTAAAGGTGTCAAAGAAGATCTGAGCTGCTACATCTCGATTCGTGCGAGGGTTCAGCGGCGCCTCCGTGAGCAGTACGGGATGCTTCGAGATGAGATAGACGAGCACACGATCGTTAAGGCATCGAAGGAGGTATGAACGCGGATACGCACCTCTTCGCTGAGCGTTCCTAGTTCCTCTGCATAAACCCAATTCCATATTCGTTCCATATCGTCCCAGTCTGTCACGATGCCATGTTCCATAGGATATTTAACTTTCAAGAGGCCTCTGAACTCCTGCGCCTTGCGTCCAATGAAGACGTCGCCCTCGAGCGCTCCAGCCATGACACGGACATGCTTCGGTCGCCCAACGCTAGAAGCAGTTAAGCACGTCACCATTCGCGACAGTAGATATATAGCAGACCTACAATGATGGAAAGAAGCATTTGGGGTGGTCCTGTCCAGCAAATCCCGCCTTGATGGTCCCGGAACCCTGCGAGCGGTGTTCAGCATTTCTCAGAGGGCCTCAAGATACAATACGGACATTGTCAATGACTACGGGCTGATTTGTGAGGACATCCTCGAACTCCGCAGACATAGTCTTCTTAATTCGCGAGGTTCAGGTGACGGTTGCAAGGCCAGTGTGCGAGCAGAAGCAGAGTCAGGATTGTCGAGTGATCATCAAGGTCGCGTCGCTGTCCCGCCACCGACGTTTCTCTTCCACGCTCTCATGGCTTCACGACATTATCTTTCATCGGGCTTCTCAGTTTTGGTCTCTCTCTGGTTCTTATCAACATGGATAGTGAGCCCTATCTCTCAAACCCATTTTCAACACATGTAACGCGAAGGAGCAGCTATCTGTTAGCGCCACATTAGGAAATAAATGGGAAGCCACAAGCTTCTGTAAATGTCTGTGCTCACGCTGGTCATCGCCTTGCTTTTAGATACTAACCACGACCTACAGGCATATGCTTCGGGGCAAATTATTCTATCCTGCGCCTTGAAATCCCCGACAATCCTTCTAAACCGTGCCTATCATGCACCAAGCAATGGTGTCTGAATCAGAACCTGCCCATTTGTGCAGGTGCTTCTCTCGGTGATACCGATCCAGATACTGCCACAGGCAAAGAGGGCGATGTGGAGGCGCGATGTTTTCGTGCGTTGCTATCTCTCTGTCAGTGGATGCAGTCTCACATGCTTCATCCAGAGAGGGACAGTCCCCGTGACCAATTCGTCGTAACGGTATTCCTTCTCACTGTATTTGGGCTTCTTCTGGGCGCCGGGATCAAAGGAAGGATGGTCAAGGCTGGTTTGGATACGAATTTGCCGTGGAACGCTGGCCGGAAATGGTGGCAGGTTCGTCTATCAGTTCTGTTTGCCAAGCATTGCCCTGACAATGATTTAGGCATGGAGTCCCCAAAGACAGTTCGAGGAACTGCGCTTGCGACACACTACTCCCAGTAGTGGTAATGATCAGCGACCTGGGACGGGTGATTATGTTCCTGTTTCTACTGATCCTCCTAGCAATGCGTAGAGACTGTATGATATATTTAGTATGGATTGGATGTTACACGCTTTGATTTGAGGTATCGGAGCCCTTGTACTTTCCTGTCGTGATTTGTGCGAAAGTCTTGCCACTGTCAGCTTGCCTGCCTGAGCAACTTGAAATGTGGTGATTAGTGGACATCACATGTCGTAAGTACCTTCCTTGACTTCCTTTTCTGGTCTCCGACAGGGCGAGCGTTAAGTTGCGAATCCGTTGCTTATGCTTTCTCCTTGATTTGCTGCATACCGCTACGTTCACATCTATGGGAGGGCTTTGTTCTAAATCTTCGACACACTCAGGAGGTCACACTGTGCTCGAGTCGCCGGGCACCGCACCAGCCCGCCGTGAGCCAGCGCCAGTTTCACGCCCTCGCCCCGCTCCCAGTGCTGCGACTGGTGGTGCCCAGCCCTCTGGCCCCGGTGCTCGCACTGCGGCAGCAGAAGCCGCGGAGCAGAGGTTGAAAGCAGTGAGCTCACATCGGAAACTTGAAATGAGACCGCAGTTCAAGTCATCCTGACCGTCACCTTGCAGGAGAAAGTGAGGGGGACGACTTCGACGAACCCCAAGCGTGGCCGTCTTGCCGCGCAGCTGGAAGCTTCGAAATCAGCGCCCAGAGCTCCGGAGCCTAGGGAAGAACAGCAACTCGTGGTAAGTGCATTGTCTATGAGTTCAGGAGAGGCGCAGACATCTGACGGAGTGGGATAGTGGGATTAATGTTTCCCCTTCGAGATCTGCCTCACATCCAGTACAGGCATTTCATGGGTCCGATATAGCGGGACACAGCCGGCTACGACGATCCATACACGCTGCATATTCGTGTTCAGGGATAGACGCAGGCANTGCGAACTTGTGATTTTATTGCCGAATTTCACGCCTGCATCATCGGGCTGCCGCAATCGAGCAGGTAAACATATTGATCTATCGCAACTCCGCCCGCAACCNCAGTCCTCCGACTGCCTGCGGGCCTCGTTGACCACACGTTCTGTGGATAGATGCCGTTATGCGCTAGCGGAAGGATCGCCGTATTCCGTCTCTAGCAAGGGGTCCCTTATCGGCACGCCTTTCCGGCCTAACACCACCAANGTCTGAAACGAATTGTCACCACACCGCTCCTCACACGCCCTCAACTGCCTTTGAAAGCTAGTGAAGAAGCAGAAAACGTNTTAAAGATCATCTCACCAGCGGCCAACCGGTAAACTGGTTAGGGACAAAATTCGCTCCGCGCAATGTGCATCACGACGTCCGTCCGATCCTGATCGAGAAGTCACCGTTGCTCAGTGCCATGACGGATTGCATGTCGGCTGTTTNCATTAGCCNCTACCAAGGTGTATGCATGCCCCAAAAAACATTTTTGAGTGAATTGTTGTGAATTTGCCGGAGAGCTTTGTGGCTGCTGTGGCCCGAGTTAAAGTCACGTGCTATTTAGACGGCGTAACTTGGCGAGCGCGNATCCCAGCTCATTTGATTGACTACGGTCAGCTGCAACCACTNGCGACATGACNAGCATGTTCGACTAGCTGTCCGCACAGCGCACGACACCCNCGAACATCGGTTTCTNGCATGCACTGGAATGTCGAATCTACTGTGGGAGAAGGTTCTGTGGAAGACACATCCCTACCCTGACAACTATGTCCCGCCTTCCTTCCTGTCGTCCTTGAGCATGAACCGTGAGTTCAACGCGACTGGCCCTTGTCAATGACCTTGTGACTNAAGCATGGTGTGCAGCCAACTTCAAATCCCACAGTTATTGGCCATTAGTGCTAGGGTCATGCGCCGTCACGCAGCATCTCTCCACCATATTCATCTTCGCCGCCGTATTCGTGCGACTTATGAATCTCACGTTCGATCCACGCCTTCTGATACTCATCTGCACGATGATGTTTGTGAGTGGCTGCGTCCTGTGGGAGGTTGTAGAGTCGCAAGAAACGAGTAGCGCTCATGACCGTCGTATGGGTTTAAGTGCCTCTCCGTCCGATGCAACAAGTTGACGTTTCATCTTCAGGTGCGAAAACTGTGAAAACGTCGATTCTGGTTTTCCTTGCCTTAATGGCCCTGTCACCCATTTTACGAACCTTGATGGCCACCGCCCAATCAGATACCGTATGGGCGTCGTCGGCTTGGCTTTTCGCTCTGAACGCCATCCTAGCTGATTACAGCTATGTCAAGTTCACTGGGCAATTCAGAGAAAGGCAAGTACCAGAGTCATCCTTACGTTTTGACTTTTAACCCTTCCTCAGGATGTCATCTGTGATCTCCATGAACGCAGCGATATGTGCCGCCATAATGTTGGCATCACGGCTGCACGATGATCTATCAGTCTTCGCCCTCATCTTGTTCTCGATCCAGCTCTTCGCGCTCTTCCCCGTGTTGCGTCACCGATTACAGGTAAACGCCACGCGGCTGCACGCATCACAGAACACTGACTATCTTGAGAAGGCGTCCCCTGTGATTATCCAGACGGCTTTAACGCTGGCGCTCGCATGCTTCTCGGTCGTTCTGACCGCGCCGCTATCGGTTGCCGTGACGTACATATTCCTCACTGCGTCGGTCGCCGTCAACTTTGCTGCGCCCGCCGTCCTGATTTGGGCACAGCGGTACAAGAAGTCAGTGCATCGTTCACGAATCACCGGCTCTGACTTCGCGATAACTGATTCGCGATACCCACAGTGAAATCAGCGGACCATGGGACGCGGCCACTCCTAAAATCAGCCTCTGAGCTACCTTACACGTTCTCCGGGCACCGTGCCGAGTTTTCTGGGCATTGCACCGATGTACCCTACTTTTCTCGGAGGGAAGGGGGATAACAGGGGATAACCCAGTGATGATTTGCCTAGGTCCTCGGTAGCTCGCAACCGCTGCCCGACGCTCGCGCTCGTGCCCAGACGCCGGCAGTTCCGCCTTTCAAACTTCCTATTGGAGGGGCCTGCATTTGATCCGTGAGGGCGTGGTCGCTGCGACCTGGCACGTGGCAAGAACGTGCTTATTTTAGGCTGGAACCTGGCCCCAATGTCGAGAGATCGTCGAGCCATGTATGCTTTCGCCAGGGCAACGTCTGACGCGTGGTGTACATGAGTTGGCTAGATCGTTTCTTCCCATTTGTTCCGCAGGGCTGAACGACGCGAATGCTCGTTCAGATGACCTCCATGACGGACTTAGCGGTGAGGCGCGGAGGCATCGCACCGAGCTCAGAGTTAATATACGATCGATCGGTGATGCCATCGGTGTGCAGCGACCGTAATGTTATCGGCATCGTCGTCGGCCGCCCACTCGACCAGTCATTTCAGCAACTGCCAACCCTCATCCCGGCCTCCGTCTGCGATAGACTCATTCATTGAGCACATTATATTACAGAAAGTAGATAATTCAACAAATATAAGACATTTGAACATATATAGTTCTAACAGAAAGCATTATGGATAGTGATGCACAACGAAGTCCACATATAGCTACTCTTCATACACGGTGTTCGTCTTCATAATCATAGCAAGCTTATGTTTGCATATCGTCGTCGTCGTCGTCGCGCTGCAGCCGCGGTCGTTTCGTGCCAGTCGAAACACCCATGCCAATCCCCCGCGCCTCGAGTGCCTCCATCGCCGTCTTGGC
>SFCI01000588.1:0-18357 GCA_004681135.1 Hericium alpestre | reverse complement strand
GCGATCAAGATGCGCAATGCCAGGCAGCGGCCGCGCAATATGCAGGCCAAGGCCGGCGAGGGCGACCGCGTCATCCAAACGAAAATGGTATGTCTCGTGGTTCTGTTCTGTGTAATGTCATGCTGATTGATTCGATCGTGCAGCCGAAACATCTGTTTGCTGGAAAGCGAAAGATGGGCAAGACCAGCCGCAGATAGTTGGTGCCGGCTGTTATATCACAGGGCTTGTTATATCACACGTTTATTGTATTGCTCATGCTTGTATTCCCCTTCATTCTGCTTTAATATCAGATGGATCATCTAGAGATAGATGCGGACGCTATGTCCGATGACTGGATGACTTTCCATGGCCTTATTTCTAATCTAGGATATGTTTTCGTGGTCATTTAGACAGAGTCCGCCAATGCGTGCGGCCTGATTGGATGAGGTGCTCATTTTGGACGTTAGCGAGACGTTTCAAGTGACCTCAGCGTATCATATCATAGATTTAATGCCGTGCAAAGTCAAGGATCTGTTTCGTCATAACGAAAGCAGCAAAAGCTGGCCCGTGGACGAAAGGATAGGTACTTTCCACATATAAGAAGCACCATATCTTGAACAGTGACTCGCTAAAATGGCAACGTGGGGAAATCAACATTATAATCCTGTCAATCAGTTCGAGTCGCCAAACTTCAGTACCACTGAGCACCTTAGAGAGGAGAAACAACGAACCGAATAATGCTCTATATCATATTCACTCTCGTCGTCGGAATTATATCTGTCCTCTTGCGTGTACGGCAGCCCTTGCGCCTTGAACACCGCCGCCCAGCTCGTGAATCCGCAGAGAGTCGGCAGCGTATGCCAGACCTCCTGCCGAATCGGCGTCCAGTGTCTGTGGATCTTCCTTTGGCAGAGCGAACAGAGATCCTTATGTTGCGGCTCGCACAAGCAGGGCGAGAACACGCCCGGCCACGCCAGCGAGCGCAACTTGTTTTCCATCGCCCGCTCGGGCTCGGACTTGGACAACACACCGTCGCAGTCGTCGCTGTACAGACATGTAGACGGGTACTTGCTCTTTTCGAGTTTGAGCCGGAATGGGTTCGCGGGGTTGGAGTGGCTTCTGTCCAGGATCTTGGTGACGGCCTTCATGAGGTCGTCCCGGAAGAGCGCGCATGTCCAGCGGATGGAGGCCGAGGCCGCGCTCGTGTCCTGGTTGTTGATCTCGCGCGGAGTGGAAGGCGGCCACGTAGCAGGCGGCCGGGAGGATTATGGGAACGTCGAATTGCAGCGCCAGCTCGACGGCGAGCATCTCGTCTGCGTCGAGAATATATTTCTCGAGATGCTTCTCGTTCCATGACTCGAGGTGCGGCGGGAAGATGGTGATCAGAGCTTCGATGATATCTGAGCGTAGATCATCGACCATGTACTTTGTGGATAGCTTGAGGATTGAGGCAAGGACGGAAAAGGGAGGTTCAGACTGAATTCGACCATATCTAGGTGGCCCGACTGGCGTTCAGCATGTTGAGATATCCAAAATCAAACATATTGATTTACCTCTTGTAATGCATCGCCTTCAAGAAGTGATACATATCCTCCGCCTTATCAGGAAAGCAAACGACGCACTGATCCTCATACACGTCGCTTTCACCGGGATCGAGGCTCTCGAACATCTCCCTGAACACGGACGAGTTCAGCGCGAGGATGCACTTCGAGACGCGGAACCCGACAGAGCCGCAGACGGCGATTATGTCGCCATGGTCGAGCCATAAATCCTGGTGACGAGTCCATGCGGGTTCCGTGCCTCGGGAGGTCGAAGAGCCATTGCCAGGCTCAGACTCTTGTCTTCGGCGTTTGGCACGGGTTGATTGGGACATCCCTCCAGATGATAACTGATATACCTGAATAGCCCTTATAAAAATCGGGGTTGCATCATGGGCACTTTGTAAGTTGATGATAGAGTCGTAGGTTATGTAAAAGAATTAAAACTGACTTGGGTCTCAGGAATCTTGTCTGGCGCCTGAATGCTATTGCGGAGTCTCAGTCAGACAAAGCCACTCCGATTGAAAGGTCCCCAGCGTGCCCGTACTTGAGTAACTTGACGAAGTGGAAGCAGTGGAATATGTTGAAGTTTATGATATGTAATAAGCGTTTGATGACAACGTCAACGTTGCCGACGCCAGCAGTACGCCAGCTCGCTCATGCCGGCGCTTATGAACTTTGTTGAGCTCATACCGTATCGATCTTCATGTCATCGCCGTCCACTCGCTCGAGATGTCCTCGCCGGTCGCCATGCGAGCCTCCTCCGCGCCGGCGGCCCTGCCACAACTCGCCGGACCCCCGCAGCAATGAGCAGGCGTATGTACGCAAGACGGACCTCTATGCCCTCCAAAATTTGTTCCCCAGCCCTAAGAAGGTGTGCAAGCCGGCCCCGCGTCGGATGTACAGGTTGGTGCAGACTATCGATGACAACAACACAAGATGGTTTGAGGTCTATGTATACCGTTTTTCGGTCAGGTCGAACCCCAAGAAAATCGACCCTCATCAAAAACGCGACCTTGTGGGCCGTTTCCCTCTCCGTTATTTTCACGTCGTACGGTTCCTGTTGAAAATCATTAATGATTGCATCTGGCACCGAGTTGCCCTGGAGGAGGAGAAGAAGGCGAAAAGGGTAGAATCAAACATTGCGGACACGTACCTTGCCAACGCGGACGCCCAGTTCTTGTTCCACTCCAATCTCCTCGAGCTCGCGCTCAAACAAATCTCCGAGGACCCTAGCGCAAGGCTGCCTTTGCTAGATGCGTGGGCGTTAGTTCAGTACTGGGGTAGGGGCCCTCTGATCAACGACACCAAGTGGCCAAAACTGAAGGCACTCAAAGAATTCGGCGACCCCTGAACTTTGGTGCGTTACTCTGCGGCAAGGGTATCAGATATCCTCCTGATGATTCTTGCAGAGAACCTGGAAAACCGGTACAACTGGACAGCGTGGGCTCAGGGAGAAGAGAGACGCCGAGCTGCGCGCATGGCCGTCTTCTCCTCGCGCCCGTTCCGCGACAACAATTGGGTGCCGCAGGACTTGGAGGAGAAAACTTGCAAAAGCTAGGGAGTCAAGCTGGGGCCAGTGGATGTATCAAGTGGGATAGAATTTGGACACTGGCCTTTGTTCGTCGAGTTGACTGTTCAAGACGCAAGGGCACCCAGCGAGGACGTGATAAAGGTGACGCCATGTCTTTATCCTCTCCTGCTTTGACGCATAGATCTGACAATGAGGGTGCGGCCCCGTCGCTAGATATCACAGGTAAGCTGCCGTGGGTTTGTGACATGCATGTTCATTCACCCTCGTTCCCTGCTTAGGAAGAGGTTGACCAATCGTGGGGGAAAGGACGCCGGGGAACGAGCAGGTCCACACGCAACTCCACCGTAAGCCCGTATCATTGTGCTGTACGCTGGTGTGGAAATTTATCACAGAGGTAGACCGTTGACATCAACGGCGACCTCATTGTTGACGACGACAGTGAGCAGAGCGCAGAAAGTCCGCCCCTGGAGTCAGGGGAGGGAGACGAGGACAATGAGTCTGGTCAATCAGAGAAGGGGGAAGAGGTGAGCGCCGCTTTATCTTTGCTTTTTTTCCCCGCCATGTGACGAGCTCCACTCAAAGGCAGAGGAGAACGTATCTCGGTCAGGGAGCAATGTCCGTCTTTATCAGATTTTTTCGCTTTTTTTTTGGTAATCATACGACGTCTAAGACACAGGACGACGATTCGGGCAGTGAGAGCGAGGCAAGTCCTTATCGCATGCCCCGTAGACTGCTTCTTGATGCCCAATGTCTATAGGTCAAATCAGCAAATGCAAGCGGAGATAGGACGGAAATGTCAGCAAAGGGGGAAATAGGGCATAGAGAAAGCGACGTACGTCTGTCGCCGCTTCTGTTTTTGGTATGTGACAAGATTTCAAAGGCCTATGACAAGGATTCGGAGAGGGAGCACGAGGTAAGAATAAGTCCATATCCTTCGACACGTAGACTGCTTGATATGCAAGCGCGTTCCAGGACAGTCAACGGCGCGCATCGACGCCTGCCGAGTTCGTCCATGACCCCGCCCCACCCGCCGACGTGGAAATGAAAGAAATAGGATTGGAAGAGGAGGTAAGACTACATTCATCAACAGTCGCTCTTGTTCTTACCGTCCGCAGACAAATGAATCAATCGATGCCTCTGCGGCCAACTTGGATGCCCCGATGGATGTCGAAGAGGGTCCAGGCAACGACTCCCCGGAGACCGCAGGCGTGAACGCACCAGCACTCAGCCGCTCCGCCAAAAAGAATCGAAACAAAAGACGGAAAAAGAAGGAACGAAAGCAGATGCAGCAGAGAAGAGAGGGGGACGCCCAGGCTGGATCAAGCGCATCTGCCGCCAGAAAACACGAGCGACAGGTGCGTCGTCGCACCGACGCCATTTGTCGTCGATTAGGAGCACTCACCTATCACCCACACTCAGCTGTCCGACTCGGACTCCGGTCACGGCAGAGACAGCAAGCGGTGCCGGAGAGATGTAAGTGTTACCTTCGTCTTGTGCTCGGGTGAGATGTCAGTGTGGTTTACATCATGGCACGTTATGTTGTCATTGAACTGGGCGATGGTACATTTGGACTACCAGTATTCAAACTGACCCCTTTGTCCACTGTATGAGGCAACAGGCTGACCTTGTCGCGAACTCTGCAGAGAAGCCCAGTGCTTGGTCCTTGCAACGCATTGCAAGCTGTTCCCCGTCCCAAGCATATCCTCACCTTCTCTGCCTTTTGTTGCAACTAAATTGATGGCAAAATCAACTATCAGCCATCTCTAGAAGTTTGAGCAGCACGTTCTTTTAGATGTTGTCACGTTGGGGTACTAGAGAGCTTTGTCCTATCTTTTATGATACCCACTCTCATTCACATACGATAGACTGTCATAGTACATGCAGATGTATTGCTGAGAGTATAGTCCCATCATACGGGCATTTGATTTTGCCGACCTCACTGCTTCAACCTCAACTCACTTATACCCATTTCCACGCAATCCCAGAAGCGAACAAACTCCAGCCCCGTGCAATCTGCCAGGCCCGCAACATCCTCTGCAGAGCGCTCTTTCGAGTTTGCGGTGATCATGATGTTGACATCCATCAGGAAGGGCCTAGCGCCGCCCGCACCGTAGTTGGGAAGGAGCAGTAGCAGGGCATCATGCACATGCGCGTTGACATTGGAGGAGGAACTGTTGTCGGTGGGGATCGTCAGACAGAAGTTGTCTGTGTACAATTAATATAAACAAGATTATAGGCCAGGGACAGAGTGGAGTGCGTACAAATGAGTAGATGGCTAAAGGACTTCATGGCTTTGGCGACGTTCTTGANAATGACNAGNGCGATNTCGTCNGGCCANTCGTGGATGATNAAACNCATCTNNCAGGACCATCATGAGCATTTCNGTNTTANTGTCTCNCTCTCACNACATACATAGTAGATATCCTGGCCCTTCACTGGTGATTCTTTCAAAAAGTCCAGTGGCACGAGNTGGGGATTGTTATTCTCCACTCCTTGCNGATATTCCTTCTTCAAAAACTGGAGAAAAATGCACAGTCAANGAAACTGAATGTTAACAAGAAGCCAGACCGTCACGCACCTGCTTGGCCTGATCCAGGACATGCTGTTGGTCCTGCAGCGTGAATTTGAGCTTAAGGTTCGCCTGCGCAACGCCAAGAAGGACGTGTCCAAAGCCACCACCGACGTCGACCCAGGATGTCCCAGCTGGAAGGGATGCTACGGGGAAAACTGCAAGCAAGTCTGAAAGTAGCTCCATGCATTGATTGGCAAAGCGACATACATTCCTGGACATTGCCTAGTTTGAAGGAAGTCATGGCACGATTGAACCGCTAAAGGATCCGTAAGCTCGCCTGAAACGGAAGAAGATAATGCGAACGGATTACCTGGCCGTTGTCCTGCTACAAAGACGAAAAGAACATGTAAGTATCATGGGCCGCCGTGTTCAAAGATAAAATTGAGATGGACGAACATGCTTCGCATAGTATTCGAATAGCGTCGCATCTGGCATCTCATTTCTGATCCCATAGCTGAACGGAGCCTTCCTGAGGTCTTGCGAGGGGCCACACTCCGGATCGGATAGAGCTTCCCAGAGATTAGCATAGCCCGCCTGGTTCGTCTCGCCCAGCATGAGCCCTGCGAAGGCGGACGAAGGACAAGCAGAACGCAGGCTATAGGACACACGATTGTTCGCGAAGACATCCTTGGAAACTAGCCAAGAATGCGCCAGCAAGTCAGACATAATTGGTTTTTGAGATGATGACAGGGAATCACACCTTCGCGGAAACAATGCTTGACGGTTAAGGCTCGAAGGATGCGACACAACTTGTTCTGATCCAACCCGGTCACCTTCGCGATCTCCGATACATGGACACCCTTCGGCTTGCCGTCAAGAATATCAGCGACTTTAGCTTCCACAGCAACACGCATGCACGCCGCCTCGATGGGGGCCCAAGAGCGCTGGATATCCATCAGTGGAGGGGACTCAAGTTGTGGTCCACTAATCAGCTCACCGACATCACGCTCAAGTACATCGGCGATAGCATCGTGCTAAGCTGGAAGCACGAACCATCCAGCAATCGCATCGCGCGCAGCATAGAAGGCGACGGCGTCTTGTCCTCCGCAACGTCATCGAACGTCGGCACGGTTCCCTCGTGGTCCTCCCAGGCGGCCATCGCGTCCTCGGCCGCGGTCGATATGAGTTGGACCAGCGCGCGCACGGAGGCTTTGCCTCTGCCAGAGCGGCCGGGCTGGGGCGAATGTGTCCTTTGGGGGCAACAGTGGTCATATGTGCAGATGGTAGACGGGGATTTTGTGAGGAAATGGCAGATACGGGTTGAGCGCCGCGAGGACATTATATAGTCCTGCCTCCCTAAGGAGGAAGGGAAGCCACCGCAGAGGTTGCGCAGCCAAAGGTTAGCGCGAATGGACACGTATGCCCTTAGTCAAATTGTAACATGCTGCCCCGCCGAGCAGCCAACTGAAGAGAAAGGCTGAACATCATCAGCAGTCGATTAGTGACTGACCCTGCTGCGAGAGGGTGCAGTGCCGCGTCGCATAGTTCGTTATTTCATTTTTGGGTTTTTTTGGTGAGCCTGAACATGGCGAGTGCTAAACAAGTCGAAAACTTGTTCGATGATGGTTAGGTTCCCGATTAGCTCAATGCGATCCGTTCCGCACAATAGTAGACACAGAACGGTTGTCCTTTGTGTGAGATCAGCGAAGAAGACTAATGGAAGATGAGATTGGCAAACCAGCCTATTTGAAGACACGGATCACGGTGTACAACCAATACAACCAAACACGAGCAAACAGGAAAGACGCGCGCGAAAGAGACTACAACCAACACATGTAGATCAATTGCTGCGCAGCGTACTCGGTAATAGTAGAGGAATAAGTCTCCTGGGGGCAAAACGGTCATAGCAAGGGAACTGCGCGGAGGCGGAGGAAAAAAATCGGCAAGGGTGCCCAGGGAAGTGGGCGGGGCCGAGGGCGAAAGGTGACCAGGGACGGTCCTTGGTGGCAGGTCCACCGCCACAAGTTCTGCCGGCGAGCCTCCATCACGAACCCTCGCGAACCGCTGTTCGAGCTCGTCGAGGCGCCGAAGCCAACCCTCGGGATCTCGACAGACTTCGCGTCCAAGGATGCGGTGCGTGAGGCCCCGGATCTCGAGTAGCAGTAGCTAGAATCGAAGTACGTTGCGACTCTGGTTCAGCGCTGTGGCGCGGCGTGTGGGATGCAGGCGGCACGTACATATCTGTCCAAGTACAGAGTCAGGTAAGGGGCTCGACTCTTGTCACTCACCATCACCGTTCCGAGCGCCGTATAATCATCATGTCCATGACCGACTTCTCCGACCTCGTCTTCGTTGCAGAGCCGTCGCCCTTCATGCGAGTGACGCAGCCCGCGGCCGTTCGCGAGCGCTTCGACAAACTCGAAAATTACTTCCCCATTTACAAACTCCCCGGCAGGCACTTCAAGCCTGACGATGGGTTCTTCTGCGACAGGGCCACCCACGCCTCGCGCGTGTACTGTGACATCAATGGCCCCTCCCTCGTCGAGAACGGCATTCGCATCGGCGCTACGGCCGTCATTTTCGAGGTCGAGGCACGCATCAGTGCACGCGACTGCTTCCTGTCCACAGAGGGAGACCGGGAGCACCCCCTTAACGACGACGCGGATCGGCGCAAGCCGTCGAAGTTCGCGTCGTGCTGGCTCGAGGCGCCCGACTCCTCGGTCGACGGGCAAGGGAACTGGCGCCGTGCGCTGCTGCAGCTGGAGCGTCTCGCTCGGCATGCGGATAGCGGCGTCCGCACCGACGACTTCATCGCCTTCGAGCGCCATGAGCCAGGCACCGACCCGTCTCCTGCATATCTGCAGGTGTCCTGGACTCCAGGCGTAAGTATTCTATCTTTCTCTCGACATTTCGTGCCGTCTTACGATAGTGTCTATCTAGGCTCGCTTCGACAACCTCGACCTCTTGCCGGTCTTCGAAGCCAGTCACAAGCATGTCCCGATCACTTCGNGTGCTCAAATGCCTGTCAACAAGTGCGTCNGCGTCCGATTCGTATTGCATCTGGGGCTGCCCATTCCCCAGTTGGGAGGGCCCATCATAGGAGCGCACTTTATCTACATGCATGTCCGTAACTAAAAGTTTCCGATTTCGGTCTCGATTTTGTCTTTCCGTGTGTTCTTTGGCTCGGTATTGTGAATTAAAGTGTTGCCAATGCTTAATTGTATGTACCATAGTATATTTTGCTCGGCTGTATGTGTACTGTACTTGTATCCTGTGTAACCTTAGCTACAGAGCTACCCGACTGTGAAATAGCATTTGTGACTGTGAAAGGACCCAGGTGTGAGTTTAGGAACTTGTCAACCAGCAAGCGAGCGGAGACAGATACTTACGAGCCAAGAGATGGCTGCTCGTTCGACACCGNGCTCCTATCCCGTCGTCCCCTTCTCCCTTCATCCAGTCACCTCGCCATTGTCGCTGTTTCCCTACACTGTCACCATCTCCCGCNGATGTCGATTTTTGAGCCTAACCTGGTGCGCGCTCAAATCCGCAACGTTCTCCCACACGGTGAACGTGCGGCCTTTGACACGAACTGGGAGAAGTCGGTACGTGTCAATGGTTAGAAGGCTCGCATGGCACTAGCTGACACTCACCTCCAGATCGAGCAACGCCTTAGGACCTGGAACAAGAACAACAACCANGCTGACGAACAGTCAGCNCCAGCGCAGTTCGAATGGGCTGTTCACGTCGTTGAATATGTATCGTACCTGTACAGNGCGACGAGGCCTGCTCCCATTCCACGAAAGAAGGGGCAGCCTGTGCCCGATCNGCCACCCAAGCCCAAGCCCCGCTCGCTGAGGCCTGGGATCCCCATCTTCGGCCCGCGCTTTGTGCCGCCGAGCTATTTACATCTCGAGAAGCNGTCAAACACCCCCACGATTGAACCAGAGACGGCTTACCTGAAGGCCTTAAATATTATCCACCCGTTCTATTACCCACAGCTGGCTATCTGTCCTCGCTGCCNCGGCAAGAATGTTGGATGGGAAGGTTGGACTTCCGCTGGCCCACGTGAGGTGTACGGTGTCCGACGAGGCGAACTGGCTCTCGGATGCCAGATCCGGTGCAAGGACTGCCAGACAATCAAAGAGGGACTGTCGAAGGAGGAAGCAGACAAGTTCACTCACTGCACTGCGACGACCAATGCGCTGTTTTGGGAGAAGTGGCAGTACTGGGAGGTTCCGTGTGAGTCTTTCCCCTTCGAATTTCCATACCTAGAGTTGCTGATGCAATGAGCTGCACCTGTTTGATGATCAGATGGCCTTCCGATTTTCTTCCACAAGTGCGCAGTCACGCGCGAACTACTCGACCTTCTGCTCGAGCTGCGCCTGACGACAACGTCAATGGGCCTAGCAGAGAACATCAAGCGTGAGTGAATTTTTGTGTTGACCTTGTTCCATGTTGATCCTTCCTGGAGCAGAGCTACACCTCCTCGAGTACCACCACACCNTCTGCGACTTCCTCCAACGGTGGTTCTCCCGCGATCACTCGGAATCATTCTTCTCACCATGCCCGCTCAAGGCATTTTCTGATCCCTGGGACGAGAACGGCTACAACNCACGGTGTATCTCGAGCAGCATGATCACTGATATCCTGCTCGAGAACAGCCACCGTACGCGTAAGGGAGAGTCGGAGGAGTATCTGAGAACCTTGACCGGTATGGACCCCTTGCGATCGATCGCATCGTGCGCTCGCTGATCGCCTTCAAATTTCAGCTAGGGTCGTGTCGCTAGATGCGACCTTCAAAGCATCAAAGAAAGCTACACTTACAGGCACTGATCAGAGCAAGACCAACCCATCGGAGGGCGGTCTGCTGACCGCAGTCAGCGAGTGGACAGAAGTTATGACCTGGGTAAGTGTTCTCCCGGGCATCGACTCAAAATATAGCTTACCGCTGACAATTGTGTGTGCACCAGAAACTGTGTCAGTCGCAGGCCAACGCCGAGATGTCTGAGATGCTCGGCGGCCTCAAGGACCGGCACGACGTGCTTGAGGAACCGCCGCCGGAGCAGTTCATCGCAGATAACTGCTGCCACATACTGCGCGCCATTCTCAGCGTCTTTCCTGACGCCGCCGTCGGCCTTGATGTCTGGCATGCGATTCAAAGGTGCNTCCTTTCTGCATTTATTCTTTATATGACTGATCACCTGGGTATTTATGTTGCATTGGCAGATACTTGGTCACCATCGTGAATGGTACAAGAAATCCTTATAGGCTTGCAGTGGCCGAAGACCTCCGGGATGCGATCCTTATCAAGGGGGCTAGCAAAGAAGAGCCCGCCAAGTACTGGGCCAAGGAGGAGCAGGAGGTGAGGCTCGAGGCCGTGCACACCAAGTGGGCTCGGCGCNGAGGAGTGTGGACGGCGGCGGCAGCGAAGGTATGTCACCAAGCTCGCNCTCAGCATGTACTGATTTCTCCTCCTTCTTTTTCAGGTGCACGCAGACCAGCTGAAGCATGTCCGCAAAGGGTGCTTGACGCGCCGATGCCAGGACGTGCGGTCTGATGGAAGCCGCATCGAAGGATCTCACAAAGGCTGGAACAACATCATGCGTGNGCATGCCAGTGGCCTCGAGACTTTTGTNGCACTGGGGCACGATTTTGTTTTACGCCGCAATGTCCGCATTGCTTCTTCGNGCGCTGACCCACCGCCCTTCATTGCTGAATCCACCTTCGGCTCTCATCACGTCCGGCTGGCGAGCCATGGAGCAAGGCTATGGAATTCTGCGATCGAAGCTGACAGGCGCTTCTACAGGGCCACCGGTAATGATTTCNGGCCNCGNGCTGAGATGCGCATTGTCGACAGTGGCGAGACCTTTGGTCTCGTTCGATCTGTCGATGCGGAGACATTTGGAGGTCTCATCCGCCTCAAGGAGGAAGAGGAGCCAGAGGAAGATGACGAAGAGCTCCTGCAACGTGCAGAGGAGACAGAACTGACATTCCAGCAGGTGAGCGAGGAGATTGGCATNGATCCCTCGCTCTTCATCATCCCGGACCCGGACACATGCGNGACAGCACCAGCGGCACAGTCCGACCACGGAGCTGATGCCCCCGTGATGCGTGGTGCCCATCGTGGTACCGCAATCNGAGCACCGTTTGGGCCCATCATCTCACATCATCCCCCAACAGGCACGGCGANGCGTGCGATCCCGCTGGGTGCTTGGCCTTCTGGAGTACCCACCCCTCCGTGCGCATCAGCTGCAGCACCGGCAGCGGCAACGGCGACAGCCTTGGATCCGCAGCTCATTGAGCCNGACCCGGAGCTCATCGCCCCGCTTACATGCTCAGATGTACCGGTGGCAGCGACAACGACAGACAACGCGCAGCCACAGTGGGCTGCCACTGCNTCAGTGCCAGCGCCGTCCACCTTTGCTCATGCTGCGGAGAAGGCAACAGAGNGTCGCTGTCTCGCATCAGCTGGACTGCTCGCCAGAGCAAGCACAGACCCACGGCNTGTGCTGGTCCAGGAGGAGACGGAGGGACGTACTGGCCCAATTGGGCCGACACTGCATGGCGAGGGCTTCGTGGTATGTCATCCAACCTTCTTTGTTGCTCCGTGGCCGTTCTAACATTCCTGTTCTTGCCGCAGGACTTGACACAAGATGACGACAACGACNACGAGCCGCGTGAAGGCCATCAGCGCACGCCGCCGCCTGTTTCTGTCACACGTGCTACCCCAAGCCGCAAGCGCAAGGCCATGTCCAACATGGATGCTGGGAACGGCGGCGCTGTCCGCGTCAAGAAACAGAAATCAGCACCGAAGAAAACGGTANGCACAGTCGCGCTCGAGAGCNGTGCGGTGACCTTGGTAAGTCACCCGTTCTTCTGCNCCTTCCAAATACTGACATTTCATTGCATTGTCTCTATCTACAGGTGCCTAGTATTTCCGTGCCCNGGACCGCTGTCGCTCAGGGCGCCCGCCCTTTCCACTCCATCTTCCAGTCGCNCAAGCCGGCCTCTACATCGGGCAAGGCGCCCANGATCGTCAGGCCCACGGCGCCCATGACCGTCAGGCCCACAGTGCCCTNGGGGCAGTCNACCATTACTCCATCCGCCNGTGGCACGGTCACNTCCGCGCAGGCTGCAGAGGCTGCAGCTGCGACCAGAAGTGGCGCTGGCTCTCCTTCTGCCAGCTCTGGCANGTCCACACTGCAAGTGCACGACATTGCCCCCAGCACGCCCGTCAACACACCTGCCACAGACACGTCGACAGTCCAGGCACACACAGTCGCACTGACNGCTCGCTTGCCCGTCCCACGACACGGCCCGCGCGGCCTATCGCGCTCGCAACACATTTGGGCTATCATGACCAACATGGACCCACGCGCCCTGGAGATCGACTGGGGCATCGAATTCTTCACGTTCATGAAGCTGCNTGCCCGGCACCAATGGGCGACCTTCTCAATGACGANGCGCGGGTGGGTGGNGGCGACTCCGATATACAACACTCAGCTGGCACTGGACTACGCAGAAGCAAGAATCCCTGAGCCGCCGGTCGAGAAGCACCCGCGCGCCCTGGTGCNCATGATCAGCAAGGTCGAGAAGATGATCATCAGCCGTGTGAAGAACAACAAGTATGAAAGTACAAACAAGGACCCAAGTATGTTTCAACTTCCACTTNTTCCTGACCCGCACTGACCTGCATCTCTCGCAGATAAAGATGGTGATGAGACATTCTGGCGGAGGGAATGCCATGCAGTCCCCGGGCTCGTCCCGACCGAGGGGACTGCCAAGGGAGTGAGTATCGGTTACTTCGTCTGTACGCGCCGCACTGACAATTATCTGATACATTGATAGCGCAAGCCGCAGACGTGCCAGCGGTGCAACGTCACGAAATATGGCGGCGGCGTCGGCAACCACCGACGCAGCTGCTGCTCGGACGGCGCGCCCTCGCGCATGGACAATAAAGTTCTCGACAAGCCGCCGCCCTGGCCGCAGCCGGAGGGGATTTTCGTGGATGCCAAAGAGTTCCATGTCATGCCGTTCCTCGCGGCTGTCAAGGATTTCTACGAGACGACCGTGCTCAAGCTGGAGAACGCGCCCACGCCAACGCTCGAATCGGACGCGTTCGGCCGGTTCATCAGGGACAGGATGTTCGTCATCGATAACGGCGACGTCCTTTTCCCGCTGTACGCGCACCTCAAGACGACGCCGGCACGCAAGCACCTCCCGCAGGACATGCTACGGGACTATGAAGGCAAAGAGTGTCTGCACATACAGATGCTCTCGGACGAGGAGCACGCTGGGCCCAGCGGCCTCATGCTGCGTGCCGCCACTGGCACGTAGGCTGCCATCGTCTCGAGCCGCGCCCGCGCTCGTGCCCGTCTTCGTCGAGCGCGCCGTTCGCATTCACGTTCGCGTGCGCGCGCACGCCTTGGGGCACGATATTCATCTCGATTCTCGATTGCTTTCCGTTTCTTTTCTTTTCTTTCACATCCTTCTCAATCTCTCTGCCTCGCTCTCAACGGCACCCAGGAACAGGTGCCTTCGCGCCTTGTCATCGAGCGCCGCGTCGTTCACGTTTGCACGCGCGCCTGCGTGCACCTCGTGCATGGCGTTTCCTCGATTCGCACTAATTTCTTACTATTCATTCCCTATTCTACACTATTCCGCAGCTCTCCACCGTGCGTACGACCCGCCATCTCCAAAGCTCCACTAATCCCGCCGCGCGAACGGCGCGGACGACCGTGCCCGCNGCCCCCGCCCACCGTCGGGTGTGGTTCGCGCCCGAAATCGGCCCCCGCCGTTGTTCCCGTCGGCGCTTTCGCCCTGTTTTTTTGCCTGCATGTACCTTACCTATGTCTCTAACGAATCCATGCCGCTCGCTGTCCGTAAGAGTGCCCGAACGCCCGCGCGCCGCCGTCGACGACGGCGATGACGCCCCTTTCGACTTAGCGTGAAATCCGCGTCGGCCCCCCGCGGTCCGCGAGTCACGTGACGGATGACGACAAAAAGCTGACAAAGAAAATGGGAGCGTTTTGTGTTTTCGCGCAGCCAAACGGAACGGTCGAACGGTCAGAGACGGTCGACCGTTCGCAACTGTTCTCTCCCTTGCTACGGCAAGGTTGCCGTTCTCTCCCTTGCTACGGCAAGGTTGCCCTCCTGGGAACCACGAGGCGTCAGAAGCTCCTGACCAAGAAGCAAAAGCCCCCTTACTCTCTCATATCAAGTCCAGCTGACTACACTTTATCGACCTACGTGGGCATCCAAGCAAAAGATAGCAAGACGTGTCCTGCACTCCAGCATATTTACTGTTTAACCTGAGGGCTTTCTCGCTGTCGCTGGTAAGAGTCACGACTCGACAAGGCTGCACATTCTCTCCCTGACATAGAAACCCATCAGGCTATACCCTCGACAACCGCAGCTACGAATCCCACCCTCATCGCCTCCCAGCAACGCTCCCAACCCAACTGCTACCAAGAACCCCGCATTCCCCGGTGTGCTTATCACCCGTCGAATCCAATGGCCACCGCCCGCCCGCTCATCATCGGTCCCTCTACGGGGCCCGAAGCACCCTATCCCCTGCGGATGGAAGGCAAAGTAATCAGGGGCTTTGGGCGCGGCTCCAAAGAACTAGGCATCCCCACCGCCAACCTCCCCGTCGACGACAGTCTGACACCGTGGATCGCTGATATCAAATCCGGGGTGTACTTTGGCTGGGCATCCCTGCGTCCCCCGCCGTCGCATCCGAACCAGCCAACGGCATCATCAGAGGCGCGCTCCGGGTTCAGCGTATATCCCATGGTGATGTCGATCGGGTATAACCCGGTTTACGAGAACATGGAGCGGTCGGCCGAGGTGCACGTGCTCCACGAGTTCGGGGCTGACTTCTACGGCGTCGAGATGCGGCTGCTGATCACGGGGTTCATCAGGGAGGAGAAAGACTACCCCGTGCTGGAAGCGCTGATCGAGGACATCAACATAGACTGCGATGTAGCGCGCAATAGCTTAGACCGCGAGGCTTGGGCATTGCGGGAGACGGGCAAGGGCACGCTGGATGGGAGTTGGTTGGTGCGAGAAGCGGTAGAGGAGAACATGTTGTCCCCGCCGAGCAGCGGACTGGAGAGAAAGGCTGAATCAGAACACCATCCGCCATCTCCTTTCAGTAATCGATTAGCGACTTCGCCTGCTGCGAGAGGGTGCGGTGCCGCGTCGCACCGTCCGTTATTTCATTTCTGGGGTTTTTCGGTGAGCCTGAACATGGCGGGTGCTAAAAAAGTCGAAGAGTCGTTCGATAATGGTTAGGCTTGCGATCAGCTCAATGCAATCCGCTCTAAGAAATAGTAGACTGAGAACGGTTATCTTTTGTGTGAGATCAGCGAAGAAGACTAACGGAGGACGAGATTTGCATACCAGCTTATTTGAAGACAGGGATCACCGTTTCCGCATGCTAGTCCCCTTTGTTGACGAGTGCAGGAGACATCCCGCAGCAAGATCGTACGGAGGAACTTGAACTTGTGATTCTGAACCGACTGAGTGGCAGGTCTCATCGACTGCTCGATCAGATGCGGACGGTCGGCGCTTATCGTCGTTGCGCAGTGCGCGCAGTGGTTGCGGTTGCCATGTTGAAAAAAAAATCAACAATTGAATTCAAAGTCACTAGTACCTACTCACGAATCAAACGAAACTACAGGCAAAATCAAAAACCCCATCTCACTACCTTCCACTCACCCGCCCCTCCATCACATATGTAAGTACAAAACAAAACACAGAACATAGCAGATCGATCAATATCAGTAAGTTTGTAAATAGCAGAGCGCAGAATGCGGGACGTCCTACGACGGAGCCCGGGGAGAGAAATGGAATAGGTTATATCGTCGGCCAATCGCTCGATAGCGTCAGGTATATCGTAAAAGTCGGTAGCGGTGGGTATGTCCGCTGGGAGATAGGCGTGAAGGGGTCGTGAGGTATCGCGTGAGTCATCCTTCCATAAGCGAGAACAGTGCAACAGGAGGCAGGAAAACAAAGAGTCGGGGTGGGAGAGGAAGAGAAAGAAAGGCAAAACCACAAATCCGAGGAAGGTATCCAAATTCCGCCGTGAAGGTGTTGAGTTGAGACTTAGTCCCAATTGACGATCATGCCTCCGGGCAGGGCAGGCTGCACCCCGATGGGGCGCTCTGCCTCGCGCTTCAGCCAGCGCAGTGCGCGCTTATCGTCCTTCAAGTAAGGCTCAAGCCGCGTGAGACAATCTCTGTTGTGGTCCTATAAAATGTGTCGCCATTCAGTGCACAAGCGTCTGACGGTTAGATTGGACAACGAACGATAATCCATTGACGCTCTTCCTTCGACAGTAAAAACTCTTGCACCATCTTGGTCTGGATCGGCACACAAGTGAGTCGCTCGAAGCCGAGCCACACATCGCCGTTGTACTGGTGCTTGGTCTGCATCATCGCGATCATGATTAGCTCCATCAAGAAGTGTTTGAAGAGTGAAGAGCCAAACGCACATTCGCTCCCCGGACGACGAGCATCGACTCAATGCGAATACCCCACTGGCCTGCCATATCTGTTTTGTCGTGTCAGTATATGGACGTAGGCCTGCGAATAAAATCACGCACAGAACCCAGGCTCGTTTGTGATGACGTGACCTGGAACGAGCGACACTTCGTTCGAAAAAGAGTGCGTGCCCTCATGCACACTCAAAAATGAGCCGACGCCATGTCCGGTGCCATGCTGAACAAGGACTCAGTTCGCCATTTTTGAAACACCAATACAGCGATGCTTACACCGTAGTTAAGCCCGTCTGACCACAACGCCTTGCGTGCCAGGACATCAAGCTGCCGCCCAGTCGTACCCTGCGGGAACGTCGCTGAATCTATCGCAATCTGAGGTGCCAAATTCATGTCAGGCAAGGCATTCATAATACAGCAAACAGGAATACGTACATGGCCCTGCAGCACTCTTGTGTACGCTTCGCACATCTGCGGCGTCGGCCTCCCGAGGTGTACCGTCCGTGTCGTATCACAAGTGCCATCGCGATACTGACCGCCCGAGTCGCTGATGTAGTTGGTAAATACATGAGAAACCAACCGGACTGAGGACAGCTCACTTCAGGTAGGGAGTCTCCTTGTCAAGCAGACGGCATCCTTCCTTCATCGGGGTATAATGCGGCAGAGCTATCCGTCAAACCCGCCATCAGCATCCCCGCGAGCGATAAATCCATCACACGACTCACCCGCATTCGGTCCCGCCGCGCTGATACTCTCATACGCGCCGCTCATATAGTTCTTCGCTTTCCGTCGGAACTCATCGAGGTACCATCCCGCCGCCCACTCGCTCACCTCGACGCCCAGCGCCATCTTCTCCTCGAGCCACGCGAGGAAACGCACGAAGCACGCCCCATCGCGCACGCACGCGCGGCGCTGGCCCTGGATCTCGACCTCGTTCTTGACCCCGCGCAGCGTGTCGATGTGCGCGGGCAGCACCGTGTAGCGGAAGTGCGTGAGCATGAGCGAGAGCGCGTACGACGTCTGCGGCGAGATGATCAGCTTGCCCTCTCCCCACTCGCGCCGGCGCAGGAACGTCCAGATGTCGTTGTACTCGCGCAGCTCGATCTGCAGGTTCCCCAGGTACTCCCGGATCGGCGGCTCGACCTTGTCGAGGCTGATGAACAGCGTCGCGGAAGACAGGCCGATGAACAGGTACGCCGCAAAGACGGGCGTGAACGGCACATCGTCGCCGCGTAAGTTGAGCACCCACGCGATGGAGGTCAGCGATGAAACAAGCGTGCCGACGTTCATCTGC
>SFCI01000587.1:0-18360 GCA_004681135.1 Hericium alpestre | reverse complement strand
GGGGCTGCTGCGCGAGCGCGCGATGTTTGGGCGCGATGCGGCGGCGATCCGGTTTGATCATCTTGAGGTCAATACGGTCAGTGTGGATGCGCCGGCGGGGGTAGGCCGGGATTAGAGTTGGATGTATTTTGTGTATTTTGTTGCTATGATTTGATTGTCGTGGTTCACCGCTGGGGGAGATGCCTGATTTGTTTTCTAAAGGGTGGTTATTCTTACGAGCATGTGTCGTTGTGGCATATGATATATATAAAATTAGATTATACTCAAAGCATCAAAGCATTAATGGGGTAGTGGTAACCTGGGTCGTTGCCATCGACCCGCCGGGGGTTCGATTCCCCCTTAATGCATTTGAAGAAAGTCCCCACAGATTTTTTCTATCTTTTGCTTGACAAAACCTTTTTTTCGTTACTCATGCACACGTCGGGCGAGGCAAAGGGCAGTCAGGACATCGGTGTGGACAATGACTAGAAGTATGAGAATTTTCGCGGCCAAAGCCCAGTGCAGAAGTTCAATGCGTCTTTCCGTCCCAAAGATAACAGAAATTCGATGATTATCACAACTCTTGTTGTCCTTTCTACATCGTAATCTACAGTACACATAGCTTCTGCGCTCATCCGCACACGTTCAATATTTTCCTGCCTTCGCATTCGCGATGTTCTCTAGATTGGCCTTGACGTCTTGACGTAGATGCGATACCCGAGGACATAGATCCGCAAGTATCTGCTTCGCCTGAGCGTTCATCTCATCCAACGGTCGCATCCTCTTCTGCTCTATCTGAGCGCGGAGAGCATCCGCCTCCCGGCGGGATCGGGACAAGAGCTCGAACGCAAGCGCCAGTGTCTCCGAGATGGCCTTCGTTTCTCCGTCCATATCGATAGCTTTCTGATTGAGAAGCTGCATTATAGGCCAGCGTACCACAGCTAAAATTAGAAATTAAAGTCAGTAACACGCGGGGCAGGAGATCTGTCCAGACGACACACCGTCCCACATAATTCTTTTCTGGCTTGGAGGTTGTGCTTGTGCGAAGCGTGCATTCTCCTCTTCAGAATAGATCAGAATTTGAAGCATATCCTGGGACTCCTTCACTGTCTGCCGACGATTCTTTGCCTTCTGCCTTCTTTTCTCCCTGCCCTGCAGATCGCGGACAATTGCGCTTTTCTCGGCAGCTTGCAGACGCTGAGAGTGGTTTCGAGTTGTCGAACGCTTCTGTGGGAGGTGAGTCGACTTCGTTTGGGGGGTGGAGGCGATAGATTCGCCCTCTGATGTGTAACACGAGGGAGAGGGGCTTTGGGGAGTTGGGATCCGCGTTATTGTGGTAGTATCGTCTGAGCGAGGTTCATTCGACGTCCGCAGGACAGTTGCCCAGAAAGCGTGAAGCGACTTGTCATCGGTTGTAGTCATCGCTGGGTAGCTAGAAGACGCAGGACGAGTAACAGGGACACAAGGAGCAGCTGCAGACGGTCCATAGGCGGTGTTGCTTGCGGTGATTGGGAAAGCATAATTAGATGAGCGGGGTCGCATATTGCTCGCTGCTGGGGAGTCTACACCAGGGCAGGATTTTACGGCCGATGAACCAGAAAATGCCGGACTCGAGAGCCCAAGCGTGTCGTATCCAGCCTGGGAACGCAGAGACGGGTTGTCTATTAGCCAGTCCGAGTGAGTGTGCGTCCTTCGCGTCTCGGTAGGAGACTGAGCGTGCGCCGGAGAACCGAGCGCGTTCCTTTGGGATGTATCATAGTGATTGAAGGGATACGAAGGGTTGAGATCGCCTAAGGAAGCCTGCTTTGTCTGTCGAAACCCCGAATTTTGTCCTTGCAAAGACATCGTCAAGAATAGAGAGGTACTGGTGGAGAAATGAGGAGTATTCAAGACCGATAGCCTTTGAACTCATGCAAGGATCTTTAAATATATTTCTCGCATGATGTGGCACATCTTGCTTCGAAGCTTGAGCTCGGGGTTGTGGACCTACATGGGTGCGCATGGATCCAATGACCCCGATGTGGTTGCGACCTTGCGGGACTCATCTCTCAATTGCCACTTGATGTGGCACATTTCGCTTCAAAGCAGGAGACCAATGTCCCGTGAGTCTATATGGGTGTATATGGATCCAACAATCCGAATGGCGTACCTAAGATCTTGCCTGAATTGTCTGTGTAGCCCCGGGGCACTTAGTAACAGGCCGCATCATGTAAAAAGCGTTGGAGATGGAGATTTACGGTTTCTGGAAATCTGATGCAGTGAATGATTGCCTGGCAGATATGCTGTCCTCAAATTTCGAAGTTGTGCTCGTCTGACAAGCCGTGTAAATCAAGGGTCAACAGCGAATCTGTTTCATAGTCATCCATCCCGATAAACGACAATGCGCCGATTCGACAAAACAATGATTGTCGTCAGGAGCATGCATATCTGGAATGAACCTACAGTGACAAAGACCTGTCCTCGTAGACGACAGCATGGCAACCGGGCGTTAGCCGTATACAATGCGCACCTAAAGCACCGGCTACGACGATGTCAATGGTGTGCGGCATGCATGTACAGCACGTCTTAAACTTTGGCACGGAGCAACACGTACGCTTTGAGTCAACAGTAGATTTGTCTGCTGCGCTGGACCTTGAAAAACGGTGAGTACTTCAAGTACTTGAGTTCTGAATCGCGCGTTAGTCAGCATAGAATAATTGATACCTTAGGGACCCGTCCGACGATGGCATTGACCTCGGATACATTTGCCTAATGACACACAAA
Organism: Hericium alpestre; assembly: GCA_004681135.1. Lineage (NCBI taxonomy): Eukaryota > Fungi > Basidiomycota > Agaricomycetes > Russulales > Hericiaceae > Hericium > Hericium alpestre. Next base: position 15,618 of record SFCI01000587.1, on the reverse strand, counting down.
AAAAAAAACAATTGCGAGATGAAATGCGCGGCGAACTTTGAGTTTCTGAGGGCTTCGACTGGTCGAAGTTCAAGGATGAGGGGAGCTGGATTGAAAGGCCGCATGCCAAATCTGATCGATTCTTCAGCCACCGGGACAGATCAGGGATTTCGCTCCTTGACGCTTGCCTCGAGGTCTTGACCGAACTCAACCTTTCCCATCTCGTCTTATGTCTTTCTTCGGCTTCGAACAAAACGACTTATTGCAAAGAGACAAACAACAGTTTTTAGAGGGGAAGGAGAAGGAGGACCTCGCGGTCTACACGTGGGGGGAGGATAGCTACGATGGGCTTGGAGATGCCCTTCAGGAGGGCGGCGATGAGCTGAACGACGAGACATTTGGCGGGGGCGGCGCAGTTGGTGAGCAACTACGTCTGTCCGTGCGAATGTAGGTCTGAAGAGAGACGGTGATCACTAGGTAAGGACTTTGACTTTACTCAGCACACCCTCCCGCAGGACGATCTTCCCAAGCCGTCATATCCTCCTGCCGAAGCCCCCAGAGTCACTGCAACTCAAAGTACTGCGAGATATGAACCAGGAGGAGTTACTGCCGCGCAGGGTCAACCTTGTATGATAGTCACCGACCTTGCTTGGGTGCTCATCTTATATTTCTCTTCTCCATCGCAGCCTCTCAAGCTCATTCGCTATGGGACGAGAGGTCGCCATTCTCCGTGCTCCCCAGGATGAATGGCGGCGCCCGCACTCCTGTTGACCACCAGCGGACGACCTCATCGTCAAAGCTCTCGTCATACCTGGCAAATGGACCGCTACTCTCAGCCAGCCAAGGTCATGCCTCGCCCAGCTTGCCCACTCGATCGATAAGCTCTACTGCAAATCAGAGCGGCATTCGTACGCTGGAAGAGATCGAGGCTGAGATGCGAGCAGCTGCACAACAGTCAAGGAGTGTAGCTGTCGCCAGCCAGCGACAGCAGCTTATGCAAGAGCAACAGCTGGACCAGCAACGACAGCAGGTGCAACATCAGCATCACTATCTGCAGCAGCAACGAGCGGCACCTCCGCGGATGCACCCGCAATCTCAATCACCGCGTTTTCATCAGCAGCAGCAACAGCAGCAGCTTCTCCTACAGCAGCAGCAACAGCAGCAACTTCGAGAACAGGAACTCCGCGAGCGCCAGCTCCAGGAGTTGCAGCTCCAGGAGCAGCTTCAAGAGCAGCTGCGAATGGAGGAACTTGAGCGTCAGCTCCGGCAGCAGCGGATATCAGATCTTCAGCGCCAGCAGCGGCAGGAGCAGCAACTGCTGCGAGAGCAGTATCTGCACCAGCGGCATGTATCCAATCAAAGCCTCGCTCAGCTCGGCCAACGTCGAGAGCGATCCCCTGCTTTTGATCCCCATCTGAATCTTCATTCGCCTTACCAACCCAACAGCCCGGTCCTCCCGCAGAACATACAGCTGCAGCAGCGCCTGTTGTCAGAACTTGCGCAGCAGGAGTTCTTGCAGAACATGCAGGCTTCAACGCAAGAGGAGCAGGAGGCGTTGCGCGCGGAGGCGATGCGCCGGATCATGGAGACTGAGCGGATGGAGGAGAAGAGGAGACGAAAGGCTGCTAAGATCGCTCATATGGTGCGTTGACATGCTATTGTGCGACGGCCAGGTTCTGATCTTCCACTCTGTAGTCCCGGTATAACGATCTTATGACACAATCTGACAAGGATTTCATCACTCGCATCCAAGTCTCTCAACTCGTCACTCAGGACCCTTACGCGGAGGACTTCTACGCTCAGGTCTATGGTGCCATCCTTCGCTCACGCCTTGGTCTTCAGGCTGCAGACGAACGAGTTCTGAAGTTCGGCTCTGGTGGAGGTGTCGGCTTGGGTCTTGCGCAAAAGGGAGCCGGGCGTAGACCAAATGCGATGCAGAAAATGGAGCAGCAAGTGGAGAGGATCGTCAACAATGCGCGTCTCCGGGAGAAGGAGAAGGGCCTGCATGGTACTACTTCATATTGCATCGCTGCTGCACTATCTTGCTAATAGTTCCCGACAGCATCGCATAGTCTGCAGGGCGCACTGGGTAAGACTTCTGGGAGAAGCTACAAGGCCGCACCCCGGCAGCTCTTGCAGGTCAACGCCAACGGCTCCGCGAGTCCGAACATGGGCCATGCCCACATCTCCAAGGAGGATGCGATCCGTCAGCATGGAGAGGGTGCAGCGAAGGAGGCAGCGAAGATGGGAGCTGAGGCGCTTGGTGCTACACATGTAAGTTCAACATGCCACTTTATCTTTCAAGTGATTATTGTTAATAATTATAAACCAGCCCGACGATCTTGTTCGCAAGGATCCATTGACGACAAAGGAGACACTGTTCATTCTCGAACATCTTTACGATTTAGTTCTGAACATCGAACAGTTGAGACGAGAACAGCCTCCTGAGGACTCTGAGGACTTCGAAGCGGTCGGCATATGGTATGGTGTAAACTCTACTGCTAAAGGAACGTCATTCTAATGACAATGCAATCACAGGAATGCGCATTACGGCGAATCTGTACAGCAGCTCTGGGATGGCCTGAGGGTCATGGTTCCTCTGGAGACTAGGTTCGATTGCTCGGTGGTTCTCTCTTTGCTACTTATTCACATCTTATTTGTAGCAATCCCCATCCATTCATCTCGCTCATCACCCCAGCCAAGGGCAAGAAGCTCCTTCCACGGATCGCTCGGCACCTTAGCTCCCAACAGATGCTCACGATGTTGACCCTCCTCGTCGCTTGCTTCTCGCAGATGGACGTCGTCATCTATGCTTCCATCCTCGATAGTCCGATCGAGAGCCCAGAGCAGAAGGAAATCGAGGCGCAGACTCAGACCTTCCTTGGCAGCGTCATCCAGAGCATTCTGCCTGTCGTAGCGAAGGCTGGCTTGCGGCTCGTCAGTGGTTTGTTGGGCTTGTTGCTGGAGAGAAGCGACATCATCGCTGTCTCTCAGACCAGGGTATGCCATTCCGAATCGTGTCGGCGACTCATTCGCTGACGACCGCTTCTATCAGCCTGGCTTGGCTATCTTGACACTCTTCCTGAGCCGCGTCGAGGTTATCAAGCAGAGCATGACGACGGCGATTGACATTTACGAGCTGCCTACAGAGGAGGAAACGGAGCAATGGTACGTAGCGCATATAGCTGCCCCGGTGGTCGTTATTCATACCGTTCCGCAGGGAGCTCATGTTCAACCATCTTTTCCAACTGCTGCACCCGAATCTCCTCTACCTCTTCCCTTCCACGCGCCTCCAAATCGCCCTCGCGTCTCTGCCGCCCACTACACCCGTGCCGCCTCTCCACATCGACGCCCTCGACCAGCCCGTCTGGCAGTTCCTCGCGGCGCTCGCACTGCACGCGTCGAACGAGCAGCAGCAGGCGCTGGTCACCGCGCTGCGCGAGAAGGTGCTCGAGAATGTGGCGAGCGCGAACAAGGGCTGGGTCGCCGACGAGGAGGAGCGGCTCGCGAAGCTCGGCAACGTCAATCTCTTCCTGCACGCGCTCGGCCTCGACAGCTCGCAGATCACCGTCTGACGCGCCGGCCTGTTTTGGATTGCTTTCCCCTTGCATGCTCTGCGGATATAAAATGTGCAATTATAGTGCCATAGTACAGCGACGAATATATCTATTGACAATCGTTATCGTAGCGATATAACGTACAACGCGATACCAATAAATTGGGATTGTAAGGTATGTACGGACCAGGGGTCATAGTTCGATTGCGTCTGCGTCTGCGTCTGAGGTGCACGTCAAGTTGGTGGGAAGCTGCTGGTCGGTGCAGAGGAGAGACCGTGCATCGTAGGGTACCGGGTCCGCTGAGCAGTTGAACAGGGCAGACCACTGCTCCTCGCCGCGGCGGATGACTTCGCCGTCGATGGTCAGCTTTCCGTGGAGATCGAGCACAGGCAAGCTCGACCAGCTCGGCAGGCGGCTCTCCGGGAGATCCAGCAGACCTGTTTCCGGCAGCGAAGCCGAGATGTCCTCTGGTAGTTGCATGAGGGGAACAGTGAACAGCGCCTTCTTCTTGTCGTAGATGTCTCGCGGGAGGCGCTTGACGTGCGATCCGATCTCCAGGTGGTTTGTCGAGAGGGAGAGGAAGTTCGCGTAGTTGGGGTAGAGCATGACGTAGCCGCGGAGATAGACGAGCTCGATGAAGTACTTCTTCCACGAGCGCGTCCACTTGTTGGAGCGGACGTCGGGGATGATGTCTTGGTTCAAGGGCAGGGCGTGTTCTGAGAGGCGGAGGGAGAGGTAGCTGTGGAACTCCCGCCAGTGCTCGGGGAAGTACACCGCGCCCCAGCTGCATGGGATCTGGGAGAGATACGGCGTGTTGGAATGGCGCAACCCTTCCGTGGCGAAAAGCTGGCGGGCGTTGAAGGGCTTTCGTCCCCCCGGCCGGAGCTCGACGTTCTTTTGCTGGTAAAGACTGATCCCGTACAGCTGTGGTGACTTGTCCTCGTGCCCGTACCTGCCCCAGGTCGCCATATATGAGAAGAATTAATCACATGGACCGAAGAGACACGTACCGGTAACGAAGAATGGCCAGTTTGACCCAAGCGTAGAAAAGTGGCGATACTTCCACGTCATCTTCAAGAAGCAAACCATACGAATCGTTGGTCGACGTGTACCAGGACTCGACAACAGCAGGGAGCAGGCCACCGTGCACCACGCGATGGTGAACAAAGACACTTCCGTGGTCCCATTGTATATCGTCGACCAGCTGCATCGTTTCGGAATCTGCACTTTGCTCCATGTTCACGCGCAGATGGAGGGTATCTCCAAAGTAGCGAGCGTTTGCGAGAGAATCCAATAACCGGGAGAGGGACTCGGGCCGATTGTCAGTGATGATACTAATGTCTACGTGGGGGATATTCCAGCCTAATAGCAAACGTGAGCATGACGGCGGGTACCGACTGGATATAGAAAAAACAGACTTCGCCATTCTTGGAGGGAAAGTGTGCCCATCCAATCGCTATAAGGGAGGTCTCTGCGAGGGAACTGGATCAGAGTAGTACCGGAACCTTTCTTCTCCTTCAGACCTTGCAGGACATATGTGCTGAGTTTCTCCTCGTCTGCAGAAGCAATCAGGATATCCGGCGGGTGATGGAGGCTGTCCAACCACGATGAGATCAGAAAATCCTCAGTGATATCTGCTGTTGCAGATACTTGATATCGTAGGTCGCAAGTGTCCGTCCCGACTATGCCATCATCAAACGTGACCCCGATGTCGATGTCGTAGCTTTCGGAACCAAGATCGTCAAACTCCTCTGCGTAGAGTAGAACATGCAGACGATGGCCGCTAGACAGAAGTCGGCAAGCCGCGATTGAGAAGTACAGCAGATCATCCGTGGTCGGTAAGAGCAGAGCGAAGACGCCTTGCATGTTCATCCTGGTCGGCGATGGACTGAGAAGACTGCTTCGGAAGTGTTGGTGATGTAACTCAGGTGTGATGCCTGAGCGTTGTCGAGGAAGAATCCGATGAGACCCGAGAGAGTGGGGGATACACCAGTCAGAGGTAGAACCTGGAGACCCAAGGACTATTCCTCCGATTGCGTCCGGTCGGCGACTGGCGATCTGTTTGCCTAGAACAGACCAGGAGTTTTGGGATTTGGCGAAGATGTTACTAGTGCCGTTGAGAAGATAGGCAGGTGCGACAAAAGGCGGGACTAGGAAGGAAGCAGCCTGTGCAGATTCAGACGGAACCAGGCAAGACGCTTCACCGGGCATGTTATCAAAGCCCTTTGGACCTACAGGAAATGAGAGCGCAAGAGGGCGAAGAATGTGCTTGAGTGAGTCGGAATTTAGGCCTTGGAGAAGGTGGTGGTCGAGAACTAGAATCCTTTCAGCGGTGATCCTGGAAGCTGCTTGAAGAAGAGTGTCTATTTCATCAAAGCCAGAAGCCCACGTATGCAGAGTCAATTCGAAATTCGAAATGGAGGGAAAAGACGAGACGACATTGTGCAGCACTGGTCGGACCGCAGACAACATCAACTCGGGACAAAGCACGGTGATCTCTTTGAGGTTCGGAGATTCACTGTGAAGGAGTGCCAATGTGGATTCCAAGTTAACCAGGGCATTTGGAGTTATGGTTAAGACAGCAACGAGATCATTTTGCTTGATTGGCTTGGCGGATTTGAGCTCAAGCGCATATAGCGGCCCAAAAGAGTCCTCGGACGGGTGTTTCGACGGACTTAAACCGAGCGTCATCGCAGGGTGAGCAATCCAGCCTGAAAAGATATACAGTGTTTGAGATTCTACGTCGTTTCCGGAGCGAGATGCGATGGGTCTGTTGCGATTAAAAAGCCCAACAAGATTGTAAAGCCCCAGGAGGCAGATCAACACGAAACATACGCGAACGATCTGGCGAAATGGCTTAGCCTTGCTGATGTAGCCTGTGGATCGCCTTCTAGCCTTGACGGCAGCAGAGTGCGACATGCTATCGAACAGATGATAGCGTATGGTCAACCACGGTCTGTCGAGTCGAAGTTGGGCGTCCGAGTCTGAACGGTATACGCGATCTTGTACGGCCGGGCCGACGTGGCCCGGCCATTGTTTGAGCAAGGGTGACTTCGAATCATTCCCACTCATTTCCATCTACGAGACTGACCAGCTTGACCTCTCCGCCGATTCAACAAGTGATGAAGAGAAACTAGCCCCTTCCGAGACTATAGACCCGGGAGCAACAGTTAGACATGGCGGAACATGTCTCAGAGCTTTGACCGCTCATAGCCTTACTCGCTGAGTCGCATGAACCACAATAGCCCAACTTAAAGGTCTTCTGTCGAATCTCGAACTATTCCAACGATAATGGCATCCAGAAGCATGATGTCAACGTTACACCCACCTACATCGGTTTCCAAGGCCCTCCTATGGCTCAAGCGCCCGCTTGCATTCCGACAACGGACATCTCTCCTGGTCACCGGGCTATACAGACCCACGGTGAGCCCTGGCCACGGGACATCTCCGAAGTATGCATATTAATTCTTGCGGTCCGTACAGCTCAATGTCGGGATGAATTTCATAAACAGTACCGGCGCGGAGAAGAAGATAATGGAAAAGTACCGCCATCCAGAGTACCTGTGCGTCCTCTCGCGCGCGCATTGATGGGGCCTCACTGACATGTTTATCACTGGAACAGCCTTATAGACAATGTCCCTCGTCGACGCGTGTATAATACAGTCCCAATACCGACGGAGTATCCGAACGGTGAGTGGCATATCGGGCAGGCATGCATCATTCTAATCTTGTCGCAGTCTCTCCATGGGCTAATGTTCCCGACGACTGTTGGGACAAGCTTGATGCCGAGGGCTTCACACCTGGTCGTGGATGCATTCCCAAAGTATGACCTAATCACAGACGAGGGTATCGAGGCGGCGATCAAGGACATGACGTGCCGGCTTAGTGCAGTGACGAACGTGTCGGAAGTGTATGTACCCTCCAACCCGTTTACGGACAACGGTGCGCTAGCTCCTCCGCACCGCTGTCCGTAGTAGTAGTCCCTGTACGGCGTCGACCCGTTCAGTGTATCATTGTTTGTATTACCATATCACGCTCTCTATAAACTTCAAACCCACGATCAACGACATTCACATCATTGGCAGGTCAAATATCACTACTGATTCCAAGATCTGGATGACGAGCGGAATGATGGTGATTTCCCATACAGCCAGTTGTAAAACATAAGACTTAGGGGATAGCGGAACGCATGTCTCGGAGCTTTACTATCTTGCATGCACCACAACAGTTCATCTTGCCCTCGTCTCTCGATCCTCGAATTGCTTCAACGATAATGTCTGCTAGGTGCAAGATATACCAACCTACATCGGTTTTCAAGGCTCTCCTATGGCTCAAGCGCCCACTCGCGTTCCGGCAACGGACTTCTTTCATAGTCGACGGCATATGGAACCCCTCGGTGAGCCCCGGCGGCGGGAAATTTCTGAAGTCTCCGTGTTAACGTCTGCGCCCATCTAGCGTTACGTGACGATGCGCTTTTCAAACAGCACCGGCGCGGAGAAGGACAGGATGATCAGTGATTGCGGCATGGGAACAGCGTTGTACGTCATCCTCGGCCAAGTGCGTACTCGCATACTTATCACTGAGGACAGGCTCATAGACAACGTTGCGCGTCGACGTGTATATAATACGGCCCCAGTACCGGTGGAATGCTTGAATGGTGAGTGGCATTACGAGCAGGCGTGTGCCGTCCTGACCCTGTCGCAGTCTCCCAGTGGGCCATTATTCCCGACGAACGCTGGGACAAACTTGATTCCATGGGCCTCACGCCTGTTCGCAAGGTGCTTCACGATGCCATGAAGGCATTCAAGGAGTACGACCTGGACACGGACGAGGGCATCGAAGAGGCGATCCAGGATATGATGCGCAGGCTTAGTGCAGTGACGGACGTGTCGAAGGTGTACGTGGCGTACCCCCAGTCGTGCTGCCCATAATCCCATCATGGCGTCGACGCTTTTGGTGTTTCGTTGTCGGGGACATCAGCCTCAAGTCGGGCTTGTTCATTCACTCACATGGATACCGTATTATTGCCATATCATGTTGAATCCCCACGGGCTTAACCCCACATCCATATTATTTGGCAGGTCAAAAGCAGTATGCGCCGATACCAAGGTGTGGGCGACGAGCAGGGGCACGGTGATGCCTCATACAACCAGATGAAAAACGTAAGGCTTCCCAGGGATGACATCACATAGCAGCGATAATACCATCCACGCTCGACCCAATAAACTCATCGGACGAGTCGGAAGAGCTCATCGAGCCCAGATCCCCTGAGTTCCACGACGACAAGGCATAGCCCGTGCCCATGCCGAAGTGCCACTGCGGCGGCTCCGTCTGCTCGACCTGCACGTCCGGCACGCGCTCCTCCAGCTCCGCAAGCACGGTCTCCGTCGGGTGGCACTGCGTCAGCGTGAGCACGCCGATGGGCGCGTTCTCGGCGAAGCGCCTCGTGAGCACGGGGCTCCTCAAGGAGCTCGGGAACATGCGCGGGCTCGACATGAACCGCGCCGAGCCTGCCATCGTGAACGGCACGCGCGAGGTGACTCCCGGCTTGATCATGACGGGTGAGTCGGAACAGCGTCTTTGCTTTTTTGTTGTGCTCAGATATTCGGGATTGCAGGTATGGAGCTCTCCGAGCACGACGGCTCTAACCGCATGGGGCCCACTTTCGGCGCGATGATGGCCAGCGGCATCAAGGCTGCCAAGGAGGCCATGCGGTCGCTCGACAGCCACCAGATCATCGATGGGAGGGTTGTTGCTTGAGCACCATAAAAGGCGAAGCGTGATAGAAACACGATGTGTGATAGAACATGACAGGAAGTGCGACCATATATATGTAGTTGTAGCAAAGAATCTGTAGCCTGAGAAATGTGTGCAATTCGCATCTGCTCCGACTGAGTCTAGTCTTACATAAATAGTCCCAGTTGGCATTCCGCTGAAAGTCGTCCTCGTTCTGCCCTTCCGGCACTTCGCTTTCTACTAACTGCAGCACCTGCTAAATAGGTGGCTGGGTCTTCTGTCTCGTTCTCTCCACCATCGAGGACGATAATTCCCTTCATAACCTTCAACGCATCGCAGCGACCTGTGCTAATATGACCGACTATGCCAGTGGGGTGCGGACACCCTATATAGATCTGGCACGCCGCCTTTTTGAGGACCTCAGAGAGGATCCCGCCTTCCGTGGGATCTCGGCAAAAAAGACATATTTATTCTGTCTCGACATCGCCCTGGTTGCCCTTGGTGTAAGGTGGGCATCCAAGCCGGCTGTTTTGACTACTGCTTGAATGAAGCACAGGCTTGGATTTCTGCTCGATGAGTTCACAATCCCAAATGCAGTCGATGTATTCTTGCAGCTGCTCACCCGGTTGCGCCAGGTACGCTTTCTTGTCAAACACTCCCCCCAGATTTGGCCTGAATGCACACCCTCAGAATGAATTTCTGTTTGTCATTCATGTCTATGAGCCGTCATCGGCGCAATCGTTCTTCGTCCATGTCGGCCTGTTGGAGCGTGTAGTTCTAGACTTCGACGAAGAACCCGTCGACGAAGAGGAATACTACCACTTCGTGCTGCTCAGCAACCCACCCGTCCTAGTGAGTCGTGTCTACAGTCGTTGTGTAAGTCTATTGAATTCTATTTATTTTAGTCCCCAGTGATTCCTGGAGCCGTTCTACCGCTTCTGCGCAGCATTTTCGAGGCGGTTACCCAAACGCCAGAGCCTTCTGTCACCATCCGACAGGAGCACACACAACAAGAAATAATCCCCCTCGCCGCCCTCTTGCTCGAGTACCCCGTCGCATACGTGCCCATCTCGCCCGAACAGTCCATCTTCCTCCCCGGCGTCCAGCTTGACGTCTACACATGCATGGTAGGAATGCCAGGCGACGGCGACGCGCCGCATCCGCTCCTCAAGTTCTCCTGCCCTACCCTCATCGGCACCCAACACTTGCAATTATCGCCGCCCGCTATGCGGCTGCGGCTCGAACAGCGCTTTGAGCCGCGCACTCTAATCTTGGGGGCAGGTCACGTTCTGACTGTGACACACCATATCGAGACTCACGACCGAGTGGGATTATGAAGACAGGACTTATATACAGCGCCGCAAAGATGTGTGTAACATTACATAGCCAGGACACTACTCGATATCGATGTTGACGATTTTGATGTCCTCGAGCGGTTTGTCCGCCTTGTTGACCTTGACGTTCTCGATGGCGTGCACGGTCTCGAGGCCCGACATCACGCGGCCGAAGATCGTGTGCTTCTTGTCGAGCCACGGCGTCGCGTTCGTCGTGATGAAGAACTGGGATCCGTTCGTATTGGGGCCCGCATTTGCCATGCTAACAGTATATGGCCTAAATGCAACACGGCACATCAGCTACAGCCCAAGGAGCACGCCACACCGGGATGGACGCACCGGTCGTGTTTCAGCTCGTCAGAAAACTCGTCCTCGAACTCCCTGCCCCAGATACTCTCGCCCCCGGTGCCGTCGCCGAGCGGGTCGCCCGTCTGGATCATGAACTTCGGGATGACGCGGTGGAAGATCACGCCGTCGAAGTACCCGCTCTTGGCGTGGCCGATGAAGTTCTCCACGGCCTTCGGCGCTGCGCGGGGAACAGGCGCATGTGGATGTCGCCCTCCGTGGTGTGGATAGTCGCGGAGGACGCGAGCTTCGCGAGCGCCTGCTGCGAGGGCGCTGCGGCCGCGATGGTCTGCTCCTCGCGCGTCGGGCGCTCGTTGAAGACGTCGCGGTCGCCGAATTTGGTGTCCCTGCGTGTGGGCGTTCAGCTTCGACAGGCTTGGAAGAAGAGAGAAATACGTACTCAGGTTCGTTGCGCGTGAACATGTAGAAGCGTTGACGCTTGTATCCGGTGCAGAATAAGGTCGGGTCGCGAGCGCCCTTAACGGCGAGGAGGGGGTTTGCTGATGCAGCCATTGCTAGAGTGGTGAAGCCCCTCTTCGCCGGGGCACCTTGGTACAGGCTAAGGTTCATCCATCGAACGGTTTCATCCTTGCCTAGCAGCCGCGAAACACGGTTTGTTACAGTATTGACAACTGAGGCAACAAGTCAGTACAGAAGACGGTGGGACGGGGGGGACGACTGACCTTTGATTCCCAGTAATGTTGGATACAAGATGAAGAAGCCGCTCTCGTCCCAGACCGCATTGATCCATGCACCGGGGATTTTGCCGTCCGGACCCGGGAGCTCAAGCTCCTTCTCGGCGGCCAGCCGCCTGCCGAACTCCATGTCCTCTACCTTGTACACCGCCGTGCCGGCCTGCTGCATCTCCTGTATTGCAGCAAGCGATTCGTCGTACTTGCGCGTCATCTTGCCCGAGAGGAAATTGAAAATACGGATTTGGCGGTCCGGAAGGGAGAAGGAGACGAAGGATGAGGAGTCTTGGGAGAGTGTGATGCATGTTGGCACCGATTTCGACTTTTTGAATTCGTAGAGATCGGTCTCGCTTTTGAATTGCCATAAGCCTGGCCCATTCCTCGGCAGCTCAAATGGCTCTAAGGGCTGCCAATACTCGACAAAGCCTGCCTCATCTGCTGAGACGACGCAGTCGTATCTGTCGCTGTACTACGGAGGGAAAGAGTTGAAATAACGTTAATGGTAGAGGCGACGGGCGTACACTCATGAGATGGACGGGGGACCGATGCAGATGTGTGATAGTGTGCATGGGCGTGTCACCTCCTCGCCCGTCGTATAGGCGAATGGTGCCAGAACCCTTTTCAGAGCTGAAACAACATGAGAGAAGCACGAGTGGAGGCTATAGGCAAATACTCACACGGCCAGCAGACCTAGAGCCTCTCCTTTGAGGTGGACCCAACAACATGCGTTTGGGGTGAATCCCAACTTGATCATGTTGAACAAGTCTGCGGTGCTTCGCATGAGCAAGAACGTCGAACATGATAAAGTGGACACGCACCAAAGTTGATGATGTCGAAGATTTTTGCCGTCCCGTCCTCCGCGATGCTTGCAAACAGCTGTCCATCTGCACTTGCAGACACGCCAACGATAGGTGCGGTATGTGCACGGTATTGCTTGACGAACTCGATGCCAACCTCTTGCTTCTTCCATATTTTGAGATGACCGTCCACTGAAGTCGTTATCATGAAGTCGGTTCTAAACGCGGCATTTTCTCAGATCTATATTTCTGTGGATAGACAGAGGAAAAGCACGCACGCAGTGGCGACGCAGAAATTGATCGCATCTCTGTGCATGAACGACTTATAATACCGATCCGCACTCGGGAGGTGTTCAAGGAATACTCTCTCATGAGGCAAGACTACCATGGACGACAATAAGCACTATTCACCGAAACCAATCCCCAGATATAACACACCTTTCCGCTTCTTCTTGACACCTCCATTCTCAGCTTCGTTCTCGGGCATAGGCATCGGGCCTACATCTTCGTCGCTGTCCTCCTCAGGCGTGTCATTGTGCACCGGAGGCGGTCCCATGTCCTGGTTCCCGTCGGGCGCCGGATGAGCATCTCCCTTGCCATTGCGATCGCGTTTTCCGAGGACGGACGTGTCTGGCTCTGTGTCGGACATGTTGCTGCTAGTTCACAAGCAATTTCGACGAATATCGCGCGTGTCATGTGCGGTGACGTAATCACGCTGCCTTGATGGACTTGGACGCGTCAACCGCACGTGGAAACGATCTTGAATTCAACTACCATCTTCCTCGACGTGCCAGCGCTATACCGTCGCCAGTGTGCTCAGGTTGTAACCAGCCTGCCTTTGAACTGTGTTTCATTTGGCTTCAGGGCTCGATCGAGCTTGCAAGTGGGGTAGGCGATGTATCGTTCCTTCCAGAGACCTTATCCGCACTTCGTTCAAGATCTAGCGTTCGTACAGTGCTGCAAACGCTTTCAGACTCGACGCCCTTATCATAGCCAACTGAGGAATTCAGCCCTTCACATTCCTTATGTCGCACACAGCCTTTTACCAACAGTCCTTGCATCGAGTAACCTGCATCTTTCATTACCATCACCTGCAGAGGGCCAGAGCACGCTGGCTCGTGTCTCTACAAGGACAGCAGACGGTTCCCTCGTCGACAACGAGCCCGTTGTCCCACTCTTCCTTTCACGGCCTATAGGTGATGATCCCCCACCCACCGGTTACTTGAGGTCTAGCGTCGTCACAGCACTGGAGGATGATCACCGCGCATTCGTTCGGAACGGTGGAGGTTCTCCCTGGGATTTCTCACACACGTCATCGGGAATCCTTCGATCTATATCCTTCGCGCCCGCGGTCGCCAGCAGTGCATCAAGAACGCGGCAGATGAATCGAGTTGTTGAACACTGGAGAAAAGATGGCTCGTTTCGTGATATCCTCAAAGGCATGTCGTAGTTCATCTGTCCGGAACAGAATATGCAGGTCTGACCGCAGCTAGGCTGGAGCAACGAGGCATATCCGATATATCATCATATGCCGGTTTTCTCAACGGCTGCACGCGAACTGAGTGACCCCTTGGCATTCACAATCGAGCGCGCTGCTCTTCCTCTGTTTGGCTTTCCCAACTTCGGGTGCCTGCTGATCGGTCCGTGAGAGGCAATTTGCTATGCCCACTGCGAGACTCACACATTATGCAGCGTACTTTCGATCCGCGGACACAGGCAAGACCATGTTCTGGATACCGCGTCGATCTCGCAGCAAACGCACGTAAGTGAGGCTTATTCCTTCTCTTCAGACTCTTACCATTCCTCCCAGCTGGCCTGGCCGGCTGGACGTGACCGTCGGCGGCGGCATAAGTGCGGGCGACAGCGCTGCAGCGACCATCGTCCGGGAATGCGCCGAGGAAGCCTCCCTCGACGAGACATTCGTACGCGAAAACCTGCGCCCCGTCGGAGTGCTGCCCTTCCCCAACCGCTCGCCCGCGGGCTGGATACTCCCCGGGCTATACCATCTCTTCGACCTGTCCCTGCCTCCCGACGGCTCGGTGTGTCCGAAGGTCAACCCCGCCGATGGCGAGGTCGAGAACTTCGAGCTCATGGACGCCGAGACGGTGCTGCATAATCTTGTCGCTGGCGTGTTCAAGCCTAGCTCTGCGCTGGCGCTGGTGGATTTCTTGATCAGGCATGGGTTCGTCACGGAGGAAACGGATCCGTACTTCGTCGATGTGTGCACTGAGCTGAGACGGACGGTTCCTTTGCCTATGCCCTGGCGGAGTTAGATCACCCCCGTCGTACTCATCGGGGGTGGCACTCCCGCATGTCTTTTCATATATCATTCATTGCGGTGATGGTATTACTGTCCTTTTTGACAAAGACATTTCGACAAGGATTATCTTTTTTGGACTCTTCGAGGTTCCTGCGCTTGCAATAGATTGGTCTTCTTGAATCCACTGATTCAACTGTATACATAGATGTCCATAATATCCTATAGTTTACTCCTCGCATCCTTTCCATATACCAATGCTTTATCTGTCTCAGACCTCGTCTCGGGGGACGTAAGGATCTTCTTGATATCCTCTTGAACGGTCTTGAGACCTCCTTCCTCTACCCAGCGTATGAATGCCTCCACATCCGTCTCTCTCTCGGCCTGATGGCTGACGAACGACCAGACCGCATGCTCGAGGAGATAGAGGCTCGAGGCAACATATGAGAACAGGAACAGTGCCGCACGCGGCACCAGGGGATGCATGGGTGGCTTGTATGCCGCTTCTAAGTCTTTGATGGCTACTCGCAGGAAGCCGATAGGCCCATCAAGTTTCTCCTGCAAGTCTCTCGGGACTGACGCCATGATGATCATGGTCCACTGGCAGCACAATTAGGAAGTTCGCGCATGCAAAAGGTGAGTACCCACCTCCAAAAATGCATCCCACGCCCCCTCGACCTTCATAGACCGCAGAAGATCAAGCGACAGCACCGCCGCCGTGCCCTCCCATATCTTCTCCACCATCGTATCGCGCACCAGCCTACCAAAGTCTTATAAGCCCCCAAGAAAGCTCACGATCCGCCGCACCTACCTCCCGATGATATTCTCCTCCATATACCCCTGCCCGCCCAGCGCAGCCATACACTCCTCCATCGCCGGCACCGCCATCTCCGCCGCAAACGCCTTCACGACGGGGTTCAG
>SFCI01000586.1:0-18376 GCA_004681135.1 Hericium alpestre | reverse complement strand
AGCAGCTTTGGCTGCACGTTTGTTCTTGCCCATATCAGGTAATACCGTGTATGCATGACGAACGTGAGAGTCGCTGCACGAATAACTGCTCTGGGCTGCGAAAACACTAGAAAATGTTGCTGGGGAATCTCGGAGACACTAAGAGATGCAAAAAGATGCTAAGAGACGCAAACCGACGGCAGACACAATGCAAGATGCAGAGAGACAGAGATGAAACACGAGGCACTCGAAAAGACTCGAAAAACGGCACAAAAAGACGGGAAAATCTGCAGGCGCTATGCAACGCAATGCTAGTGGGCCGAATCCGCTCTCATCACCAAGATGGAGTAGGCCCAGAGGTCACGTCGCAAGACCTAGGATAGTGGAAGGATGGGAGATATGCTACTACATGCTGGCAGCTAACTACTTGACTGCTGACTAATCACCTCAGAAACTCCTGCAGATCACATGCTATATGGCAGTAGGGACCCGGCAATGGGGTGCGACATCGTTCCCTGGCCTCCTGCGCTGTCACATCCCCTCAATGAACCCCGCACGTCCTCAACAGGATCGTGCGGGTCTGCCACCTCACCAGCCCCGTGCACCACCACCTTCCCGCTGTCGACAATGCACTCGTGGCCATGATGCATGGCTGTGCGCATACGGCCACACATACCCGTGGATGGCCTTGCCAGCGTGCACGGCCATGCATGGTCGCAAGCCCGTATGAGGTGTCAGCTACACATGCACACCACACAAGGCCCCTCCAACCTGTGGAAGACTCCTGCATGCCAGTGCGCAACCACGCCCGACCCTGCAAGCATGCACCTGCCCCTGCAATGGCGCATGGGATGGGCGAGGCTCCAACTGTGTGGGCACACCCTCACATGCCCAAATGGCGCAGGCATGTCTGTGCCAGCTCCCACATGCTAGCGCACAACCATCTGGTCTCCGAGCATGCACACGGCCACACCAATTCACGTGCAGCCAAGCATGACCCACGCTCCTCATCCTGCCCTGCACACAACATATGTGCTGATGCCCAGTCTCGCACATGGTCACCCATCCAGCGCACGTACGTGGCTGTATGTGCCAGCTCGTGCAGGGCCAAATGCGATGGTGCATGGCCATGCCAGCTCGCGGTTCCACGGCCCACCCCCACATGACTGCCTAGCCCCGCACACAGCCCCGGAGCTTGGGTGCAGCCACACACGACTCGTGCACTCCGCTCCACCCCACATATGGCCGCATCACCCCGCGCACATACATACAAGCCCGCACGATATGCCAGCTCGTGCGGGGCCACACGTGACCATGCCAACTCATGCACAGCACCATGCATGGGCCCCATACCTCCATTTCACCTACCCAGCATACCTTGCAGATGTCCCAAATTCCCATGCCCCACCTCACACATGGCTCCATGCGACCACATCATGTCGTGCATGGTGCCACGACCGCCTCATGCCGTGCATGGCTGCCTGATACCGTGCACGGTGGCATGATACTGCGCATGGCCGTGCAAGCTCATGTATGGCCGCAGGATCTGCGCACCCCACCACGCTGTGCTGCCCATGTACAGCATGACCAGGCCTGTCCGTGCACACAAGCAGAGGTCTTCCAGGACCTTTATTTACTAGTCAGATAGTGTTATATTTTGTAGTTCCCTTGTTTGTTGTAGTCTAGCCTTGAATATAATATAATCTTGACTTAAATGTCCTAACTGTTGAGGTGACTTATGATAAGCACTATAGTAGCCATAGTAGTCATAGTTTCCCTTGGTAAGTATCATAGTCCTATGTATATGACACCCCTGGCTATAGAGGCTATGTCATCCTATGTATTTAACACTTCATGCTATAGAGGCTATCATAGGCCCCATAGCTCCACATAGCTGAATAGTTCAACTTCATAGCCCCTCATAGCTCACTGATAGGGCCCATAATAGGACTTGCTGCTATATAAAAATCCTTTTTCTCAGATGCATCTTGACCATTTCTTTCTCAAGAATGAGGCCAAGATATTCAATACTGAATACCTTGAAGGTGTCACAGATCACTCCATTTCTTTCTGCCTTGTTCTCTGCCATCAAGGCATTGTGTCAGTCATGTGCTTTCATAACCCCATTACATGTTCACTTTCTCACATGACCTGGCTTATCCTTCACCCATGTGCTTGATCCTGTTCTCTATTTGGCCTCAATTGTTCTCATTCTCATTGTTCAACCCATTGCTGTGCCCATTGTTCTTTTTTCATTGTTCTCCAGTACATATAGGCTCTCTGTTGCTTGCCTAGTTCCTTAGATTGTCCATTTCATCTGTACTGTACTGTACCTGCAATACAGGTCACTGCACTGCTTGTCACTCTCTGCACTCTCACTCCTGCTGTCATTGGTGACTTGAGTGGTTCTACAACTGAATCTTAACACTAGTGCACTTGTGTTAATTCCTACCTCCTAGTAGAAGGCATATTACAGTAGATGGAATGAAAACATAAATTATTTTCTAATTATTTTTAAGTAATGATTTCAACTGTGCTGAAGGCAAATAAAAATGTGATACAATCTTACAGCCATTTGCATAGAGCATGGCAGTAACTTGCAGTTATTTGATGAAAGAAAAAAGATGTGGCTGGCATTGTAGTGGCATATTTTGGCATAGCCACTATCATCAGTTGACTCCCATATTGCTCTTGTTCTTACATTTTTGCATACATAGATACCCTTTGATTTGTACTTTATAAGACTGTTTATAGTACCCTCATCAACGAATTATGCCAGCTGTCATAGATCACTCCATTTCTCTCCACCTTGTTCTTTGCCATCAAGGCATTGTGTCAGTCATGTGCTTCCATTACCTCATCACATGTTCACTTCCTCACATGACCTGGGGCTATCCTTCACCCATGCCCTTATTCCCCTTTGGGACTCTCTATTGTTCTCCTCTTCATTGTTCTCCATTTGGCCACCATTGTTCTCACTCTATTGTTCGACCCATTGCTGTGTCTATTGTTCCTTTCTCATTGTCATTCTAGTACTTATAGGCTCCTGGTCGCTTGCCTATCTCCCTAGATTGTCCATTTCATCTGTACTGTACTGTATCTCCAATACAGATCACTATGCTGCTTGTTGCTCTCTGCTCTCTCACTCCTCTCATTGTTGGTGACTTAGGTGATTCTCTGCTGTCTACGACCAAGTCTTGACACCAGCAAGCTGAATTGCTATAGCAAAGTGACAAAGTGGAGAACTCGACATGCCAAAACATACCACCATAATGCCAGCCACACCTTTTCTCTTTCATCAAAAAACTGCAAATTACTGCCATGCTCTATACAAATGGCTGTAATATAATTCCCACTACTCATTATGGCCATAAGTATAGTTGTATCCAGATTAAAATAACAGGTGTCAAGGTGCTCACACAGAGAAGAAATGGCTCTCAAACAATACTACAGATGAAACTAAATAAAGGTACAGGACAGGACAGTACAAATGATTGCACTTTCCTAACTAATTATCTACAAAAGTATCAGCAAATCACTGTCTTATACAGCACTTCACAATCTGGTGATACAAATGTTAATCATCATCTGTTCAAAGGTGGTGGTGACTGGACATGAAAGGAAAATTGGCCCTGTGAAGGATACAAAGATATATTTCTTCCATAATTTGTGTTGTCCAAAGCTGATGACGAAGAATCATAACCTGTCTCCACATTGCCAATTATGCCATGACTTTCTGCAATGTTTCCCCCAATTCCAGCAGCAGCAGCATTGTGTGCATACATGGATACAGCATGCAGGCTCTGATTTTGGGTAAAATCTGCATTTTCGCCAAAGCCTATCTCACGAAACATGTTGTGCCAGTAACGCATGTCCAGGTCTGAGGAGTAAGCTGCAGTATTGGCCTGGGAGGACAATGCGGAAGTGGNATATGCATATGCAGCAGAGTTATATCCGTCGAACTCCCTGTTGTTTGACTGGCTCGATGTGTTTATCCCTACACCGCTGGGATCACCGTGATTGGGGGCAGGTGAAGGTATGTTAGATCCATCATGGTGCCGNTGTGATATGGATGGATGAGGTGAAGGGTCGTTGGGTGAAGTTGGAAAATGAAATCCGTGCACCTGGGATTGATTGACATTGATCGAACCATGGTTGACTGGAACCATGGTGTCGCGATGCATAAGTGACTGACGAGGTGAAGCTATGGATGTAGAATCAGTAATGTCATGCGCAGCAAGGGGAAAAGCAAGACGATAGGGACACTCGAATAAGAGCGGGGCAGGAAAATAGAAGGGTTTTAAGGGAGCTAGGATGGATACGCACAAGACCTTTGAGAATCCGTTTGAGCGTTATGCAGTTCGACCATTTGTAATTGATTATGGGCCTGGTTCGCAGATTGATTCTGACGGGCTTTGAAGATATCTTGTGCAACCAGGCCACGCAGAAAACGTGCATGGTAAGCAGCACTGGTAGACGCCGGCGAAAGGCTCGATAGTTCTTCGTATGCATCAGCAGTTTTCGATATAATGGAGTGAATCTCGTTAGTGGCGCCTTCATGCAGTTCAGCCAAAGTATTGGAGCTGCGAAGAAGCTTTCAACAGAATTAGTGTTAAGTCTTTTTTCCCACTGGACTCGGTATGAAAAATCACCTTCAGCAGAAAAACTGCAGAATAAGCAGTCATGACCGTGACGGAGTCCTGGCCGTAGCGCTGAGGGTATTTTAGTTATTAAAAAAGTCATTAAGAGCAAGCACATACTAGCATATTCATGGACGCGAATTCCTTCGCGACAATGGACAGGTTTTCCAAGGCACTAGTGTAGCACGCTGACAAGGCCTGCAAGCTCGGAGACGCCCGACTTTGCTGAGTGAAATATTATCAGTAATGGATGACAGTCCTTGAAGATCTGACCTACGGGAGACATAGACGCCTGGATGCCAAAACTGTTCAGAAAAAGCCGGACATACAGCCGGAAAAAGCTGAGGAAGGAAAAATGAAATGATTCTCCGTTGGCGCGTCGCATCTCGTGCTGCCAAGTTTCCATCCACTGTGTAAGCTTCCCGTTGCAGTTGCGCAGTAAAACTTCTTGATTGACATCAGAATGTGTTGTCCCAGGTGACCCCTTATGAAGGTAGAAAACATCTGTGGGCTCCGCCTAATTGTTGATCAAGCCACCATTAACACAAGTGCCAAGTGACGAATCAGTCATCTGAAAAGACCTACAGCAAGGCGCCGAAGTTGAACAAATGCAGCCACAATGACGTCCTCCGGACGGATTGGGATACCGCCTTCTTCATGCCATGTGCTTGAATGCCGCACGAGATCATCCTAACATACATTAATCCTCAACTCCAAAGAATTTGAGCACTATGACGTACCTCAGATAACATCCATTGCCGGCCAGTCTGCATGCTGAGGCTTCGATCATGAACAAAAAGGACAAGGTACGTGCGCTCGCGATTGCGCCTTTCGCGGAGCTGAAATTCGGTCTCACTGGATGAAGGATGGGGAACATAACGATTGAGGCCGAGTTCAACCGCCATGCGGCATGCCTAAAATGATAACATGAGAAAATGTCACGAGATTCGAAGTAGAACATACATAACCGATGTACGTCCATGTCCGCTGCAGCTGATTTAGCAAGCGAGACCACTTTCATTTCGAAGAAACATACCGTATCATCAGGTTCCTTCCAATAGGTCAAGCAGGCGAAAGCCTGCACCACCTCGACGCTCTTCCAGCCCTCTGCAAATGCTCGCACTGCAAATTCGTGTGCAAGTCTTTGACATGCTTTATATGACTCGGGCTTGAAAAACTTGCAACCAGCCATGATAAGAGTTGTGAACAAGAACGGCGACTTTGAGCGCACGTAAGCCACCGAGTGAAGTGCAGGATCAAACAAGTTGATAAATGGATTTAGGCGGAGAAAGAGAAGATCGAAAAGAAGCCTCGCATTAGCTTCGTCGACGATACCAGACGTTATGGGGTCATGGAGTCCTGGAATGGGTGAAGCAGAATCAGGAGCGGACGTTGACGTAAGAGTAGTCTCTACTCCAGTCGACGCGCCGGCGCCTCGTGCTCCGGGTTCAGAATAGTCTTGAAGAACGGCTGACGTTGATTTTCCCGGCGGATAAGTTTGGCTGGGAACATGCCCTCGTCCATGCCCTCGTCACCGCGATCGCCGTCATCCTCCTCCTGCTCATCCAGCGATTGCGATCCGTGGCGAAGACCACCTTTGTGATGACCTTCGTTGTTCAGGTTGAGAGGCGGTAATGAATCTGGATAACAAGCAGGTGTGCCGTAACCATCACCAGATCGTAAGCGTTGCGGGTCGTCGTCGGAGCGCCCGCCACCTGACGCAGACGCAGACGCAACTGGAACAGGTCCAGTTGCCTGTGCTTCGGAGACCTGTTTCAGCTTGGCAGTACTAAGCCCCTTTTCTAGCCGTCTGAGCATCTTCGAGGCTTCAGATAATCTGGGAACAATTGCATTAAACTTGGACACAAGGCAGAAACATCATTGATACAGACGTACTTGGATCCAGGTTTGCGGCCTCTGCGGTGCTTTTCAAATATACACCTAGCAAAGAGTAAGATACGTGACATAGAGAATAAGTAAGCACGCACTGCAAATTAGAGCGTTTGCAGCGCTGGCACGGCTCAGTGCCATCTTCAGCTCCGACACATTTCATCTGAGAAAGGACTGAGTGAAAAGCGAATGAGTTGAGTCGGATCGATAGATACCTTCGCAGCGCGACAGACTGTACAGGCTCTAGCACCTCTGACGATAGGAGGTTTGGCGCTGCGGACGGTTGTGAGGCAAGTTGAACGAGAGAAAGAAGGTAACGAACGAGGGTATTGCCTGCGTCTGAATCGAAGCGTCAGAGTTCATCGCTGCGAAGCAACTTATTGCAGAGGATGGCGGGGTCGAAGGCAGGGAGGCGACGTAGCTAAGGACGACGGCGTTCAAGCATGAGAAAGAATGGCCCGAATGTCGTTTCTTAAGTTGCCGACCGCCGGCCACTGACACTGCCTTCGGTATCTCGCCGTCCGCGGGCTCTCGTGTGGTCCCCGGCCGGCCAATTCCACTGAACGCTTGCTCCCAACACCGGCTGTCCGACACGCAGACATAGTCGCCTTCGCCTCACTTAAATAACATAACCGCCAATGTACCGTACAACATCGGCATAATATCACGAATGTCAGAAGGAACCCCGCCTCAAGCTTAAGCATTCTGTCTACCGCTCAGCTATCCTGCCCGGGGATCTCTTTCTTCGTCGTACTACTCGGAATCGCCTGTCGACGAAGGGATCGACGATTCGGTCTCGCCCTGACGGATGCTGGAGAGCCTTGCACGAAATGCTGCCCTGATTTCGACGTCGAGGCTATGTTAGGGCGAGGCGGTAATCGGATCTTCAGACTGGAGCTACCCGTTGGGGCAGTCAAGGCTATTGCAGATGTCTGGGCTGGGCTTTCCGTTGGTGAAGACGCAGGACGCAATGGGCCAGAGAACGGCTTTGCAGAAGGTGGTAGTGGAGCTCCTTGTTGCAGAGTCTGTCGAGACCGTACGGCTTGCTTCAATTTGACATTAGTTGGAGCAGGTATTGCCGGCGAGCGCTGATCTGGCGATACCCCTTCATTGTTCGCAAAATCCGCCATGTCCAGACTTGGGACAGCCTGAGTGGGAAGAAGCTCAAGAGTTGCGTAGATATATAAATGAAATTTACGAACGTATGATACATCGCGTTTCGATGCTCGGTCAGGTTGTTTGCGAGACCGCGGAGTTCCTATGTCACCTGAATGAGACATGACGCGGCTTTGCGAGTTGACTTGCCCCTGGAAAGCTACTTCGATGGGTACTTCAGGTAGGACAGAAACATTAGCTCCTGCATCAGTTTGAACACTTTTTTGGAGTTTCATCCGCTGAGATGCAAGGATCAATTCATCGGAGGGAACTGTTGAAGTATCAAAAGCTCTTGACATGTCGAGGAGAAGCTGACACAACATCGATGAGATTCCGTCCTTTGTGTTCTCAGTGCACATATCCGTGAACCTCACCAATGCTGAACGTAGATCTTCTACGTTCCACGAGGCGATGTCACGCAGACCACAATGCGGACCATGGTGCGTGCAAGCATCCGATGCGTCTCCATCGAGTGAGGTTAAAGACGTAAGGGGCGAAGAAATACCGCTCGTGCTATCGAAACCTCGGCTATGCACGATTTCAGCACAAGGAAAAGAAGAAAAACAGTGGGCTCACGCAGTGAATTGATTTGATTCCCGACTGATCTTTTCCCAAAAGTCCAATTTAAGAACACGCTCTGGCACTCTGTATCGCCGACCGTTAATGAATATTTCATCCACAGTTACTCCGTTTGTTGGTACTTTATCCGGCGCGATGATCTCGATGTTGCCATTGTTCGGCTCATTCGGATGCGCCACGTGAATCGCATCAGAGTTTTGCTTAGATAGGCGGCTTTTTGGACCCTTAAAAGTCGACATGAGTACCTTAGGAATATGAGATGTCACAAAATTCTCACCAAAGTTGTTTCTGCATGGTTCGGACACATCCATTTCTTGTCAAAGGGAGGCATTGCTAGTAGAGGCGGGTCTAAACAGTCAAGATGCCAGTGAAGAGTGCAATAGTCGCAGGAAATGATGCTATTCCAATGCTCCTCGGTGCCACCATGTGAACGCGTAGACGAAGAGCGCGAACGTCTTATCACGATCGCCTTACTGAGTCCGTCAGGTAACGCAGACGCCCCACAACGAAAGCACAGCACGGGTAGTCCATTCCTGTCCTTCATTCTATAAGGATCACGATCTTCGAGCTCGCCGTGGCGACTACAATGTGTGTCAGTAACCTAGACAATGCTCACTCCGCCAAGACCATGGATGTGAAAAAAAAAAGATAGAACTCACTTGACCCGGGGAGCTTTGAAGAGCGAAGAATCCACGTAAGTACCACGAGCACTGGTCCCGACTGAGTAACAGAAATATTTTGAACGGGACTAGAAGGGCTGGCTGATAAATTCCTTACCTTGTCGAAAATAAGAGCGAATTTCTTCAGGGAGTTCAAACTCGACAGGTGATGCGTGATAAATTTGGTTGATCAAAGGCGACAGAAGTGAATCGTGGGGCTTGATTGAGGGTTTCTGATCGATATACACTCAGAGACATCATAATGGTACCACGAAAAGTATGGATTCGTACCTCGCGAGCCTTACACTTTGGGCAATACCACTGGGTTTCACCCTCTGGAAGGTCTGACGCCTCCATCGGAGGATCAAGACACCACAGGTGGTAAGCACATGGACAACCGTCGCAGTATACCAGTGATCCTAACGAGCGACAAGCGGAACAATGGTCTTCGTTACGCTGGAAATGTTGTTTTCGTGTGATCGAGTAAAACAAGCCGAGAAACTCACGATAGCTGACATGGAATCACCTGTCTGCAAAGTGACCGGTGGTGGCTCTTCCTTGATCGACAAAGCCACTCTCTCTTTCCCCTTGCTGTTTTGAGACTTTGTGAAACTCAAGCCATTGACGTCGTCATCGCCAAACGACACGGAATTGGAGCGGAACTTTCCAATGCCGTCCGAGTCTCGATTGATATCACCGGTCCCCATGGTCGACATCAACCTGACAGGTAGCAAAGATGTGCCATCGATGCTTCGACTGGAAATACTTCGAGCATGTTGCACCACACTACTAAATGGACAGTGAAGGGAAATGGCGAACGAGGTGGCGTAGTTGAGACCCGCGAACAAGAGTACCCATTGTCAGGCAAAGCGTAGGGAGCAGCAATGATGAACCACGTACCTCTTATCAACCCTTGCCCGTTTACGTCTAGGCCCCTCCACCTCAGGTTCTGCCTCTAAACTTCCTACTACTAAGGGACCCGCTTGAATCCCAGTGTATGTTGTTCCTGGATCGTGTTGAGGGAGAAACGACGGAAGAGTGGACGGCTTCCTGGAGTCACGTCTCATCGCTGCCTGATGCACAGAGGATAGTGGGGGTGGCTCTGGGAGGATTTCGGTAGCTAAACTGGAATCCCCGGGATCCAATTCGAAGCTAGGACTGAGCCTCTGTGCTACTTCTGGGTGTCGTAATTTGTAGGTGGGAAGATTGGCCACAGAGGTCATTATCACCAAATGGCAGGTGGCTTGCGGAGGATATGAGCTACGTAAGGGGTACGAGTTGGAGACACGGCAAAAAGACACCAGTCTGTCACAAGTCCAATATTAGCCGCAGTGGCAAACTTGATAGGATATGATCCGCGCTTCATGCATATGCCTCCAGCCCCTTTTACAGCAAGAATCATAAACGCCGCGCAGAGCACGGCAACCTTTGCTACTAATCTTTTGGTCTGTTTCTTAACCCCATTAAATTTCTGTGTTAGACAGAAGATAGGGCTGCGGTAGATTTTTTCTTATTGGTATCATGTATTCTTTATAATTGACGCTGTGGCTGAGAAGCTCTTCGTACTATATATTGAGTATTCCTCCAAGTAACCGATCTCTCTAGTATATATGTAATACCCGTAAGAAGAAAAATGTCGATGACAGAATACGCATGGTATATGCAGAAGTAGCAACTTGCACGGCAAATAGCTCAAAGGGGTCACATCCCGTCAAGGCCCTCAATTGAGCAACTCAAGCAAATCTTTCTGTAGTCATCACAAGTTATATGATTCACGAGAAAAACTGTCAAAGATAGAAGGGACCATCCAACTAGGCTGACATCGGATGTATACAAATAGCTCCAATACAACAGGGAAAATCTGAGAAGATTTGGGATAATGAGCAGACAGTGCAGACAGTAATACCACAAGGATGAAAAAAAGCATCGACCACAAGTCGCCACAAATTTCCGATCAGTCAGTCCAAGGTGATCCTCATTTGCTCCAAAGGTATCGGCACAAAGTTGTGAACATCGATTGATCGTGAGCGTAATTCTGCCTCGCAATGTGGCGGAACAAGTTTGTGGATCAGGTCTGGTCGAACGGATAGCTCTAACACAGATAATGAGGTGATGTTCCAATGAGCACATCTGCCAAAACTCACCCTCCCGTGTGAAGTCAAATAACGCCGGGAACTCCTTCCCGTTCGGCATCTTCGCACCCTCTCCGCGAAGCTCATCAAAGAATGGTTGCACCATCGCTTCGACAGCACTCAACCGAGCCTCAGGCGTGTATTCCAAAAGTTTAGAGACAAGGTCTATCGCCTCCGGCGCTGTGCGCGGTCGGAAAACCTGAATATTGTGTGGTACGTGAAGCTGTATTCTTCAGTCGAAGAAAAAAATACAAACTTTCGAAAAAGGGTGAGGCTTGATCTGCGGGAACTTGTGTTCCATATAGTTGGGATTCATCGTCTTGATTTGCTCTCGCGAAGGAGTTCCCAATACTTTGATAATCTCCACGAGCTGGTCAATGCCACTTTCTCCAGGGAAAAGGGGCTGCCCGAGCATTAACTCGGCCATGACACATCCCGTCGACCAGATATCTAATGGACAAGTTAACAAAACAGTATTGCGTCGCCGAGATGATTTTCAAAAGTACCGATGTTGGTTGTATAATTTGTCGCCCCAAAGATGAGCTCCGGCGCACGATAGTATCTGGAGCAAATATAGCTGACATTCGGCTCTCCTGCTACCAGGATTTTTGCCGAGCCGAAATCGCATAACTTTAGTACGCCCGTGGCTGGATTCAGCAGAAGATTCTGTGGCTTGATGTCACGGTGGCAGATCCCAACTGAATGTATGTAGGCCAAAGAGCGTAGAAGTTGATACATGTACAACTTGACTTGCAGCATGGGCATGGGTTGCTTGAGTTTTGCGTAGTGGCGACTCGCGCGATACACGGTTTCAGGTACGTATTCAAGCACAAGATTGAGGTAAACCTCATCTTTCTAAAGACAATTTAGTCTAGCTTCCTTGATCACGGGCATACATACCTTATCACCGTTCGAATAGAAAAAAGCCTTCAGGTCAACCACGTTCGGATGTGTCACAAGCCTCATAATCTGCAATTCGCGGTTCTATAGCGAAGAAGAGATACGGCCATGCCTTAGCTCGGGTTCAGTGATGATATAAACACTCACCTTGAATCGTTTGTCCTGCAGCACCTTCTTGATCGCAATATCCTCTGCCTGTTCCGGGTTCGACACAAGCCTCGCCTGGAACACAACACCAAAAGAGCCATTTCCTATCACTTTGCAGTTTGTATATGCAAGATCGCGCGTCTCCCCCGACTTCCCATCGGAAGCCGCTACTTTGACGACTTTGCGGGGATCATCGATTGCTACACATTGCAGAATGTTCCAAGAAGTGGGAATTATTGAGATTGAAGACCAAAATGAGACCAGCAAAGACGTTCGAGATGCCAGCACAAGTAGTGAAGGGCCGCATCATAGCACGAAAGCACGAAAGCACGAAAGCGCGAGAAGTGAGTGGGCATGTTCGATGATACGATAAAGAACGTAACGTACGATTTATCTTGACACCGTTAATCGGAGCGTGTGTAGTCATTACACCAAATTTAAATGGATGCCGTGTGCGTCACGATGCCTAGAAAAGAAAGAATAAGACTGAAGTTCGTAAATCAGAGGGTTGGATGTCTAACAGATGTGTTTCACCCTGATCCGCCCGAAGAAAAAGTACGGGGCAGAACGGAGGTTAGAAATAACAACAATAAATCGCAAGTGAGGTGAGACGATCAAGAGGGTAAGCGGACGGTGAAGAAAGTGTTGGAAGACGTGGTTGGGATGGATGCGCACAGTCGGGATGCCACATGGCCTTGTGACCTACGGTGGCGCACAAATAGTAACAAACTTTGTTGCGTCTTCTAAGACGACAAGTCTGACAGGAGCAACGTATTGTACTGGGTTTATATAAATTGTTCTGAGATGCAGTACCCCGCGAATGCTACCGTTGGCTTGGGCGGTTGAAGCTGAGTCGAGCCCCACATGGCAGGTTGTGAATTTTTGTGGCGTCGCCTTCGGCTAAAGCCAATCTCCGTCTTCCTATACCATATCCGTTATGCCGCTATTCCCACTGGCGTAGTATGTTTTTTTTTTTCCTTTCACATCAAGCGATACAATCATTCATAAGCTTCAGCATGGACTCGAGTGAAAGCAACGAGATTGGTCTTTCAGCACAGTATCAATCCTTTAACACTCCCCCTACCATGGTGCACCTTGAAGACACCCAATACTGTACTTTTACGACCATAAGTTCGTCACGCATCCCGCATGGTATCTGAACTGAACTTACTGGTTGAATTGTCCCACATCACACTATAGGTATGAACTTGAAAATGTGACTGATTTTCTGAAGCAAATTTTCGCGGGCAAGGCAAAGTCAGGTACATCTATGCACCCTAGATATTACCAAAGCCATGCATTTCTTGTTAGCAAGTCTCCTCTAATTTTTGTGCTCTGATGCCCATGAATTAGGCATAATAGCCTCGTTAGAATGTGAAATTCAAATGTACGCCATTGTTTCTGACTGCCAACAACAGTGATCGGTGAACATGTGTCCTCCGTCTCACTTCATTTTGAACCGTGACCTCATTGAACAACTTATGAGGTCACGGGTCATGCAATTTCTGAGTGAACTTATGGTCGTAAAAGTACAGTACATTAGATCAGAGGACTGGAAAGGAGACAGCCTTGCATTTTACACGACTACTGTTAGTTGTAGTCCATGCGCACAAGACCTGAGCTGATTAATTTCGGCGACATAGGTTTCCGCAGGGGTGCATCGAGCTAACAGTGAATCGAAAGTTATATGTCCTTATATTCGTTGTTCCTAGGTCATTTCCCTAGTTACTTGGGCCATCATAATCAACAACAACCCCACGTCTCTCAGTTGGTTTGCTTTGCATCTGACATTGCAAAGCATAGCTATCATATTGCTTATACTGGGTAAGCCAGTTTTACTAGACATGGCATTAGAAACAAACTCCTACTGAAATTGTACAGGAATTCTGATGCTCCAACCCACATCTCAACTGAGTACTAAATCTGCTGGACTGAAGCAACACCAGGCCCTGATGATATCCAGTCTCTTCTTTATGGCTCTCGGAACCTTTTCAATTGTTTGGAACAAGTACAGTCAAGGTTCTGCTCATTTCACAACATGGCATGGGGTTGGTGTACATTTATTGGGCATGCCATGCTCTTCTAACATAATGTGTACAGACCCTAGGTATTCTTCTGTGGGTGCTGCTGATGGGCCAGTTTGCTCTTGGAGCTAGTAGTGTCTGGTGTGATGGTGCTGCATTGGGTGGGGGGCTCAAAGCCAAACAGCTATGGAAGTATCACAGGTAATTGATAAGTGATCTCTAGGCAGAAAGAATATTTACATTTGTTTTAGGCTTTCAGGATACATCTTGGTTCCCATGATCCTTATAACTGTAAACCTTGGTGGAGCCTGGTCAAATTGGTCAATTGGTCATAGTGCATGGGGCATGCATTTTATCACATATACTGTTGCTCCCCTATTCCTACTACTAGCCTTATATGCATGCATCAGGTAAGACTGTTGTATTTAAGAGACACATTTCATATCTGACTCATCTATTGTAGATTATCAAAGATACCATTTCTTCTAAAATGATGCTCAACTTTTCTGACAATGTATCAATTAGCCAGTCTTCATGTTGTTCATTCTCTTGTGGGCCTTACAGAACTGTAATACAAACTATTTCTTTAGATCACAATGGCTGTGACATTTTTACACACATATGCACCTTAGCCACCCGGAGGCTGTCCAGAGAAATCTGGCCTACGGCTGCAGCTGTCGTCACCCAGAAATTGAAATGGGCTGATGATGCGGAGATGGCACCAACAAATAGTCATTAGGATCATGCTTGAGTTGACAATTGCACAGATGAGGACTGTAGTCAAGGATGAATTGAATGTGTCAGATGTGCGTGAATGACTGAAAAAGGAGCTCAACAAGCCTTCGGCCTTCCGGCTGACTTAATTTTGCCTGTTGTGCCATGTCAAAGTGAACCTGAGGTTGACCGGAGATTCATCTGCATGTTTGTCAAGAGCTATCTGACGTCCGTACTCAATCCGACCTGTGGTTGACTTTGGATTTGTTCACAGCCTTGCTGCGAGTAATCCGCTGTTCACGCCGAATCAAAGCTCGAGAGCTCACTGTCAATCCATCCATGGCATTATCAAGACTCATCCTGTATCTATCTTCAGCCCGATACATGGATGAACCTCTGATGCCTCTCTAGCACATCTCTATCTGAACCCGAGCAGGTATATGATTCACGTTGTGGTTATTGATTCAAGGCAACACTAGATGAACAAGGATCGGCCTCGTTCAGACATTGTTGGATCAATCTGGGTCCATCGTGAGTTTACTGTACCATTTCGATCGTAGGCTCGTGTCACTGGTCACAGAGACCTTCGAGCCATGCCAAATCACCGATTGGTCACAGGTCATATAGGCTCACGAGCCTAAGGGGTCTTATTTACAATCTAAATTTTTTTCATGTATCTAGGAGCTCGAAATCTATGCTAATGTGACTAGAGTTCCTCCCAGAATGCTTTCCCGGCTGTATAGAACTGATTTGGCTTCTTTATCCACTTTCCGCGGCCCAATTCGACAGGTTCAGATGGTCCTTCCTCTACATCTACCACGACATCAGCAACTTGTGCAAATTTGTGATCGGTGTCTGCAGCTGCATCATCCAGACCCTCTGATACTGATGCGGGTGCCAGTCTACCTTTGTCGTTAGCTACAAAACCCCTTCCGAATGCACTGTCGCCAGTAAGCATGTGATCACGTAGTGTTGTCGATGGAATCGATAGGTCGTCGCTGAGTTCTTGTGCTTCATCCTCGTCATCCAGCAACAAAGGATCGGGTTCACTTTGGGAGGCCGGTTTTGATTTATCGGTACAGCCCTGTGAGATCTCTGCCCAAAGAGCCAGATCACTCGTCGAGAGGTTCTTGAGGGCTTGCAGTGCCGCCGAACTTGTAAGACTTGCATGAGAGAGATTGAAGTGTGGCTCTGCATCAAGCTGGCAATGCTCAAAGGCCTACACAGATTTGTGATCAGAGATGAAGCCAGACAAGAGGAGAAGCTTACCTTTTGAACAAACTCCGGGTGATTTACAATCTCGTGTGCTCGCACAAGCCATCCCACGGAACGATCACGGAGGATGCCAATTTTCTTGTCTAGCTGTATCGCCGAGACATCAAGTTCATCTGAACTTCCAGCGGCTTCAAGGGCTTCAGCTTCGAGGGATTCAAGATGCTGAAGCACCTCAGCTACAATGTCAGCGCGAGAGGTGCGATGAATCTCATGCTTGAGAACCCGCTGAATGCCCACATCGCAAGGCTGCCATATGCCAGTGCAGCCTCCAGGTACATACTCGAGCTGGATCCTTGGGTGATGCTTTGCCATCCATGCGCAGAATTCAGCTGACCTATGCATGCTCCATACATTGATTTGCCAGATCGCTAGTTGATCGGGTGGGTCTCCATGAGCTGCGCACGCAGTAGCAAAGTATGGAGCCAGGATCTTGTTGACGTAGCTCTTCATTGTTTCGATTGTGGACCAGTAGGTATCAGTGCCAGAGAACTCGAAGACGAAGCCATGTTCTTGCGCCTGTTTTCAGCTGTTGGATTTTGTCTCGACTGGCAGAGACAATGCCATCTTTCCCTTGTAGATTGCCTGAAATGGCAAAGCTTCTCCGGACGCTGTAACGCTGACCATCAAGGTGAATGCTCGCTTTTCCTCTGTTCCTACCACTGCGACCTGGCTCACCCCCTTTTCATTCCAAGTATTTTTTGATCCTTGCGCGAACACGCCTTGAGTTTGGTCACCATTTGCCCACATGTGATCCTTTATGCCATCATCCCGAATGGTGAGTGCTTGTCGAAGGAAAGATTTACGGCACTGCTCCTGCACGTCCCCAGGCATCTTCTGGGCAGCCTTTGTTGGAGCCCTCCATGACCAATGATGTGCCCGCAGGAAGTTACGGACGAACGAGTCTGAGCATCGGAACACACTGCTGTCCTTTGCGACTCTGATAAATATTGTAGGTTCTTTCATTTTGATCATCACGATCAAGATAGCACTGATGTCTTGAATTGATAGTGGAACACCAATGTCGCGAGTGCGCTGCAGCCTAGTCATGATTGCTTTTGCAAGCAGAGGGTATGGTTTCTGAGATGATATGGTAAGTTTCTAGGCTGCTATCTGAACTGCGCAAATTTTGACTCACCAGAACACCCAAGCCATTGTCTGTTGTCTTCGGCTTGTGTCCATCTTCAACTCGTCGAAGTACGGGAACAGTCCAGAGGTTTTCCTTCTTACGAGGCTGCGGAGTCATCCACTTTCCAAATGTCTGGGGAAGCAGCTTCCCGAAGACAACTGGATCACAAGATTGGAGCTCCTGCACAATTGCAGCAGACCCGTAAGGATAGCCAACTTTCTTCGTCGCTGCCTCAATCTGCGCCCACAGAAAAGGTGCTTGCCAGTTTGTCCGCTTCGTCGGTCTCGGTGCATTTACCAGTTTTCGCCCTTGTGGTTTATGCACAACGTCATTCTTAAATTGGCGAAAGGGACAGGATGCTTCTGTGACATTGCCAACATCGTGGTTGCTCGATCCATCAAGCCCAACCTCAATGGTCTATCGCCCCCATCAATCATCAGTTGAATCCAACATGACCAGCTAAACCTTGTACGTGCCTTTTGCTTCTTCTTTCTGTTCCCGTTGGTGTTGCACACACCCCGGTTGATCTCACTCTGCTTTTCTTTAATGCACTGTTTCTGCTTGCGCTGGTTGTTGTCTGCACGTGTCTTAATAAGTTTCACTTGGCCGGAAAGTTGTATCGCTTCTTCTTGTTCCTCTCGCTGATCCTCCTCCTCACGCTTTCGTTTCAGTGATCTTTTCATCAAAAGCTTGTTGTGATCTTCTCGGGTGATGCGTGGGTAGAACGAGGTGATGGATGTGTCACCCTGTCCTAGCTCGGGAGAATTGCTGCCACGCCGTGCTTCCTGGGTCAGAAAGATGGACTCTCCATCAGAAGGTGCATCTTCGCTCGATTGGAACTCAGGCGAGGCCTCTTGCGTGAGGTTACGATCACTAGGGCATGACTCTGATTCATTCTCCAGTCCTTCTTCAGCAGTGCTGTCAACAAACAACTCATCACCCAAGTTCCCTGCTTCAACATGCTCATCGGCCTGTGGCCCATCACTGTGGTCCCTTTCAGCTGCCTGCACCTTGTTCGTTGGAACAGGTTCGAGCACAATCTGTCAAAATTAAAGATCAGGTTTCGAGCACAGAGCGCAAATGAACAGGAGACGTACCGAATTGAGGTGACGTGATAAGATGCTCTCCAGCACTTTGAGCCAGGCGAGAGCTGACG
>SFCI01000585.1:0-18393 GCA_004681135.1 Hericium alpestre | reverse complement strand
GTATCAGACGATGGTTTGATGGATTCCGCTACCACAACTTGAGGGGCTTGAACTGAGGCCATGACCTATGTATAAGCTTCACGTAGGAAATATGTATGTGCTGTAGAGCTGACTCCAAAGGCAAAAGCGAGAGAAGCCTGGTTCGCAGTGCACAGACGAAGGATGACTCCCTGGACCCGGTAGCAGATAGTAATGATCTATCTATTCTTTCCAGCCTTTTAGCGTCTTTGCAGATTGGTGGTTAGATCGCCACGTTGTGTATTCACGGCTCGAATCCTGGCACGGACACTAAGAATTTCGCTACATATTTTCTTTCTTTTTATGAGCCATTCATGCCCAGTATCACTTCACAGTACTCTCAGTTTCGTCCTAACAGATTTCGTACTTGACCGACATGCGGAGGCAGTACCGGCGTTAGCCGTTTAGGTTTGTTCCGTTTGGACAGCAAACGCTGGTCTCGATTTCGTACAGCGGCTGTCGAGCTGCAAGCTCAAACTCTCGATGAAAGGGTGAGGGTCCATTTCGCCTCCATTATTTAAGTATCAGTGCTCTGATCCATATAATCCCAGCATAAATAAATATTCATGGCCAGCGACATCGCCATGAATCGAGGGTACCGCGGTGACGCGGCGTCTGACCAAAACGCGTTTCTTTCATCTTGACTGCTCTTCGCTTCCATTCTTGACTGGCTTGACAATGCTCCAATAGTCAAGATATGATTGTTTTCAGGCATGCTCATAGACTTAGTGATGCCTCACAAAACGATCATGTTCAGCCTAGAGAACGCGTCACAGCTCAAGTGCTCAAAGTTAGGATCCGTCGACATTGCACCCTTTTTCATTTAGTCCCGGTGCAGATTTGTTGTCCCCGGTAATGCGAGTAGATTGCATTGAAAAACGGACCATCTCGCTCAACGGATCCAGTGCAGAGGCAGACTGCGACGCTCAAGCTGAATCACAACGTATCCGACTAATGGGCAGTTTCGTGTCGTCTCAGTCCATATTCGTTTTCCAGGAAACATGAAAATACCTCACATTTAACGGGCCCACCAGCAGTTTTGCTTGTCTTCACCAGCTCTCTGCTATTTCACGACATCTCCCGTCCAAGATGGCTATCTTCAAAGCCAGTATGTTTTCTATCTTCCAGAATATCTTCAGACATAAGGTACGTGGCTAGCTTTCACGTACGAGGTTAGAGCGGGTAGTGATACCAAGGCACTCTGTCAGCCTCACGCTCCTCCGTCACCAGCCTCCAGCCCCACCTCTTCGCCGCGCTCAGCAGCCTCCTCGGGTTCATTTTCGTCGGCCGTGTTCTCTACGATTGTCACCGTCGGATCTCCTGGCTACGTGCGTGTCGTGCCTCGTTTCATCCCATTCTCATTTTGAACATGCCTTAAACTAACGTGCTCAGCGCGAGAGCGAACACTTCGACGATATCGCCGACACGTCCCACCACCCGAACGTCGTAGATATCAGGCGGGCAGTTCCAACCGGTGTAGGCCACTACAACGTGACACAGCTGGTATAAATTTCCGTGCCATATTCTAAGAATATTCCAGTCATAAATGCCATCCAGATATCCTCCGACCCGAAAGTGCTCTCTGCGTTCAAGAGCCAGGTCTCCCCCGCTATCGCCGCCACGACGGCGCTCTCTAGCTCTGTTTCCCTTGTCGCCCGAAATTCCTCCAGCATCTCCGCAGCCGACTTCACACCCCTCTCAGTCGTCGGCGCAGGTGCCACAAGCAAGGTCTACCTCGTCACGCACGCTCCAACGGGCATCTCGCTCGCGCTTAAGGTCATCCGCAGGCGAACCGGGACATGCGAACGCGTGCTGCAAGAGCAGATGGCGCTGATGCGGATTGCTGAGCATGGCGGGAGTCCATTTTTACTAGGCTTGGAGGCTAGTTTCTGTGACAAGAAGAATTTCTATCTCGCGACGG
The DNA here is from genome assembly GCA_004681135.1 of Hericium alpestre. Classification (NCBI taxonomy): domain Eukaryota; kingdom Fungi; phylum Basidiomycota; class Agaricomycetes; order Russulales; family Hericiaceae; genus Hericium; species Hericium alpestre. The sequence goes on along the minus strand of SFCI01000585.1, from coordinate 16,454 downwards.
TATATTCTATATCAACTTCGTTTGGTCTATTACATGCTGACGCGAGAATGGGCTGTAGAAATATCACCCTCGAAGCCTTCAATCCGAGCTGACCTGTTCTACGAAACTTACGCACACTCGCACGCGGCTCTATGCAGCAGAAATTGCACGTCTCCTTCTCTATCCCGATCAGAGACATTTAAAAAAAAAAATTAATACATCCCGTCCGAACCACCAGATCCTTGCCCTCGAAGCGCTGCACAGACTCGGGATCATCCATCGCGATCTCAAGCTCGCCAATGTCCTGCTGGACACCACAGGCCACATCGTCCTCGCAGACTTCGGCATGGCGCGGCTCTTCGCCCCGCTCCCGCAGCGCTCCTCATACCAAGACGGCGCGCCTCCGTTCCGGCAGCACGTCGACGACGATGCGCTCCGCGTGCGGCTGTACCACCCGTACATGGGCGCAGACGTCCCGATGGACTTGACGACGTCGAAGTACGGCACGCTCGCGTATGCGGCGCCGGAGGTCAGGGCTGGTCTGCCGTATAGCTACGGCGTGGATTTCTGGTCGTTGGGAGTCGTGGTGTATTTGATGCATACGGGCAGAGTGAGTTCTCTGTGTTGCCGTTTGACTGGCTTGTGGCGCTGAAGCGAATTTGGACAGTTCCCGTTTGGTGCGCTTGGCGAGGCGGCGATGCCATCGTTTGAGCCTGACGAGATGGACGAGGATGCAGAGCAGTTCTTGGGTCGAGTGAGTTATTCATTTGTCCCTTTTCACGGTGCAATATTTAGAGCGTTGTTTAGCTGCTGAACGTGAATCCATCGTCGAGACCTAACATTGACGACATCAAGGCCGATCCGTTCTTTTCAACAATGTACATCTCAGTGCTTCTAATATTGAGCGGACATTGATTTATATTTCGATAGTGACTGGGACGCAGTGACTCGTCGCGAAGTCATTCCACCCTACGTCCCCGACCCATCTCCCCCGACGCCGCGACAGAACCTCCGCATCTCTCTCGGAAAGCCATACGAACCCGATACCCACCCCTATCCACACTTCGCCTATACCTCCCCTGCGTTCGCACTCGCTTGCAAGGAGAAGCGTGGCGCCTGTGTCTCCGAAGTTACCCTGATCCCAGCTTCGAGCAACGTGCCATCTAGCTTCAAGCACCGACTACGTGCGGCGCTGTCTCGTATATCTGGCGTCTTCACAAAGAAGGATGAATCCAAACACCGTGACGCTGAGAAATCCTCGAGTCGAGGTGCGGCATGTCTTTCGTGTACGGAGGGCGGTGGGTTACCGCTTTTCGCGCGATTTAGGGCTTGGATTTATTCATGGTGATGAACGTGTGCAGCGCCATCCTGGCCCCCGTTATGTTGGCTTCACGTTTTCCTCTTTTATTTTGGGATGTATTATTTTTCTCAGAATACCTCGATGGTTTACGCGTTTTCTGAGGTTGGTGTTCGACTTCCACCCTCCACACCAGGCAACACTGAAACATATGGACAAGATGCTCTGGCTATATAGGAGTTCGAGTGCAAAACACAGAATGGTTTGATCAAGAAATATCGTACAGAATAAGAATACAACTATTATACATTCGCAGATCCGACGAGTGTCCTCACAATGCGGCGCATCGATGCGCGATGGCGAGGCGACTCAAAGAGCACCCTGAGACTCGAGGAACTCCCTGGCGTGCGCTTTCGCCTCTTGGGATACACGCGGATCTGCATTGGTGGCTCAGCCCTAACCTAGATAGGGGGGACGATATGGAGAACTTACTGTTCAGAGCAGCCTTATAGCCCGCAAGGACGTGGGTCATGTGTTCCTCGTGACTCACTTCAGGTTCTTTCTCGGCCTGCAATCCGGAGGCCTCCAGGACCTCGCGCGCGTGGGCTTTGCCCTTCTCAGACACTCTTGGGTCTGGAGAACAAGCTCGTCAGCATCCTGCACATGCGACAGAGAAAGGTTGACGCACTATGAAGTGCTGCCTTGTAGCCCGCTAGTAGATGTGCAAGCCATTAGATGTTATGAATAACGACATAATCCAGAAAAATCGCGTACCAAGCTGGTGCACCCTGTGCTCCTCGCCCGCTGTAGGGGCATAGCGCACAGGGACGCCATGCTCCGACTCGGGATCGGCGGCACCCATCTGCTCTAGTTTCTCCTGAGCATGATGCTTAGCCTCCATCGAGACGTTGGGGTTCTGCATGGTGGCCTTCAGACCGGCAGCAACGCGAGCAGGATCTTTCTGGTCTGTTAGGTGGACGCTCAACGCGTCGATGAAGATGAGCTAGACACACCGGTCATTTTGACAAAAAATTCGGCAGGAATTGAAATACGAGTGAAAGCTAGTGGTGGGAGAGTGACGATGCTGAAAGAGATCGAATTATTGCGTTGTACTTATACCATCTGGCGGATTACTCCTGAGCAGGCAAAGGGGGAGACGAGGCTTGGTCTGGTTTGGTCCGTGGGCGTGGCCATGACGTCAGTGACGTCGACGCCGCGCTCAACAGGACCCCCGACAATCACCTGAAGGGTTCTTTCCCGGGTCGTTAACCAAACGGCACGTAGCGCCGGAGCTCTGTGGAAATGGCGGTAACGGAGGGCCCAAATTCGGCCCAAAGCTCTATGTTTGATGCGTATACCGAGCCAGCATCGGCCGGAGGTCTGTTCCGCCGCGCGGTAACCATGGCTGACCCATTTCGGTCAAATGAAGGGACTAAATGTCCGATTGTTTAAATTTGGTCCTTTTCAGAGGACATTCCGTAGGTAGCAAACAGCGAATAGCAGGCTCAGATGCGATTGTCGTGTATTTCCATCACATAGTGCTCAGTAGTGTCCGTCCACTGTGGGCGGATGCATTGTGGACACCGAAGGGATGGGTAAGTAGTAATACACATGTTGAGGGGCACATCGGGTCCATATAGGACTTTGGGCTATAGGTCCTTTCTCGCATTATGGCCCCATGGTGAGAAAATAGCACAGTCGTCACTGCCCGACCCGTGGTTGTCCGCAATTCACGCACATGCACATCCAGCGGACCAGCGTATGTGGTGCGATGCGAGTGGGACGAGGAGGATGTGATGGTGTTGGCGCGGGACGGCTCATCTGCGGCTTGCTGAGCTCTAGATAGGCAGGGAGAAAAATAAGATTTTTTTTCTTATTTAAACCGATTTTTTGAGGTATGTTACTGGGTACGGTAACGGTTCGCCCAAACGTTATGTCTGTTCCGCGGTGCGTATACCGGGCGCTGCGGCCGACCCTGGAGATCTGTCGGTAACGAGCCTCTTGGAACGGAAAGAACCTTTTGGGGGGTTGTCGGGGGTCCTCGCTCAACACTTCCGATGCGTCGCGCGACGACCGATTAAGCGCCCATGAAATCTCATCAATTTCAATTTCGATTTCAATTTCGATTTGAACTCGTTGAAAGTTACACACAACTTATCGCACTCCTCGAGACTCCTCGACTGCAACTGCAAGACGATGCTGACATCGGTTCAGGGCAGTTCGTGTTGGTTCTGCACAACCTCATAATTGATCTGTGCAGCAACTCAAATTTCCTGCTATACGCCGTTCAGATTCTTGCGCGGACGCGAACCTATGGACCTGGTGCGTAGAGTTGAACTCACCTCACGTTTGAGAATGTCCTACTCGATTCAATGCTATCTTGGACTAAAGATCGGTGATTCGTCGATCGCTTCCTCATAAGTAGCTTTTTCGGGCAGATCGCGGCAAGATCAAAAGGATGTGAACAAGCAGAAGCAAGCCTACGTTGATTCATCATCGGGTCTTTTGACACATGGCAGGCATGCGCAAACTATGTATGGGACGTAGACGCGCAAGGCGCTGCCAGGCGCTACCGCACGTCCTTGGATGCTATACCGTCACACGCTGTATGCTACTTGCTCTGTTCCTCTGACGACCTCTCGAGCGTGCACGCCGCGCGATGGCTTGCCACCACATCTACACGGACCAACTGAGGGCTCTCAACAGCGGTCACGCACTCTGGGAGCCCAATCCAAATGACTCTAGCCAGCAGGTCAATGTCGGCGATGTCGGTTATGTCCTGTATGGTGGATTCCACCGGCTCTTCAACATCCATCTACCTGCAGGCCATCCACGTCAAGGAAAGAACCTACCAGAATACTTTGAAATACTCGAGTTGAGCCTGGAGCACGTCTACCGCCGTGTTCTCCATCCTGGACCTTATCGATCTCAAAGCGTCGTTTCCCTTAACGTAGAGGCGCCGTTGTGAGTACATTGAGACAACGACGACTCTTTGATCCTAATATCTATCACAGCGCAGTGGCGATGCCTGGAGGTCAGGTCTCCCTCGAATTCTCATGCTCCCGGAAGCGTGGTGCGGTCTTGGTTCTCCCGGACAAGGCGAACAGGACAGATACACGGAATCGCGGAACCTACAAGACTTACCTTCGCACGCATTGCGATCGATGGTTCGCGTTGACAGAAATGCTCGGACTCGGCCTGCACCAGGAAGACATAATTCTGGTGACGGGCTGCGACAAGACAACGTCGTGGGCCACGGCAGCATTCGTGAATCGGGAGATCCAAGGACGCATATCCCTGAAAGTGGGTTTCGCGGGCATAGGATCCGCGACTTTGGCGTCTAGCTTGACATGGACCCAGGACAACAACGCCCAGTATAACTGGGGTCCAGATGCAGATGACGCCCCGCCACAAGTAGAGCCTGCTCGTATGATGGGCGGTGATGCCTTGACGGCGACATCCGAGGGTCGTCTGGATCTACAAATGCCTATCAACACGAAGTACAACCAGTGCGTCTTCGTGCGCGGATATCGAGGAAAGAGTCGCGGTCGATTTCTGCCCATGAAAATGAAAGCGGAGGCGACGCCCATTCCTGGTCCATCGAGATCTGAGGACAACATCGATCCGGATGGGCATGGCCTGACGAGCAGCCCTGTCCTTGTTGATCTGAACGACGATGGGATGGAAGAGTCCCATTTGCAGAACATGGAAGCTCAGACTGACTCAGATGATGAGGTAGGCATTTATCAAGCTAGTGATGCGGGTGTGCGCATTGACGGGTTTTCTATTGCTTCAGCATACCGACATGCTCCTTCCCATTTTAGATTACGTTTTGGATGTAAGCAACATCTGTTTGATCATCCTCACGAGTTTGTGACAATTGATGGATGATGCGCGCAGAATTCCGATGTGGACTTTGCTATCGTACACGATGACGACCTCAAACCCTATGTTGAGGCAAGTTCAACTTGGCTTGGTAACCCAGGTTTCGAGACTGACAATGCCCACAGGATGCGACGTGCGCCTTAGATGTAGCCGCCAGGCTGAAGGAGAATGGTCCATCGGTGGTCAAAGCTGCAGATGACATAACATATGGTGAGCAAGGGTAGCGTCCACAAGCTATTCCTAACTCATCCGTTGTCAGGTTGTATCGAGCGCCTGGATAAAGACAAGGATCCAGTTGAACCAAACGAGCGGGGAAGGAGCTCTTCGCGAAGGCGTGGCTCTGTCGAAAGAGATAACGTAGCACTTTCTTCTTCAAGCTCGTGAGACATCATGCCACTCATTGACTCTGTGCTCCAGATACAGTATTATTCGCCAAAGCGCCGAAATCGGTCCCCGTCACACGAATCTTTAACCTCATCTCGCTACGGAGACAGAAGATTTGCGTCTCGCAGGTCTTCTCGATCTTCATCTCGCAGCTCCGCTTGCCGCGTTTCTACCCTGGCACCGGCTGCTCTATCGACACAAGGTTACCAACCTCCCCCGCTAATCATACAACCTCCCCCTACAGTCATACCAATTACGCGCCGGTCTTCTCGATCTTCATCTCGCAGCTCTGTTGACCCCCAGTCTAGCCACGTGTATCCTCCGATAATCATATCCGCACCGAATCCTGGATACAGCGGTTACGGAGCTGCATCCCGACCTGTTTCGCCTTCTTATCCTCGATTGCAAAGTCCGTCCGGGATTCATGAACGTCATACAGGTGAGATCTTTGGGCAGAGCCAGTCTTGCGAGCTTACTCACAATCTGATACTAGTCCCGGCTTATTATCACGATGTGATAGACATGACGGATGCCGAGCTTCGGGCCTGGGTGGGCGTCTCCCACAAAGGCATGGCACAGGCGACGAAATCAGCAAGAGAGCTCTTATTGCATGATACAGAACGGGAGCCCCATGCTCTCATGGCCGATCAGTTCATGCAGCAACACGTGGCGGCGCTGAGCCGTATACTCTATACAAGGGGCATCGCAGAGGAGACGCTCATTCCGCGAGCTATGATGATCCATATGATGATGAAGGATGGCGACGGGATCTCTATGGAGAAGCAGTTGGTTTACCTAGAGGGCCTTATCGATGCCCTCGAAGGCGCCAAGCAGTCTGGGCAAGTGTTGGTCTTGCCGAACTTTGCGTCCAAGATGGACGAAGCCGGTATCAAAGTTTCCGCAGAGGAGTTGGAGAGAGAAAAGGTCCGTTTACTTGTGTATCTGCGCAACACCGCATAGCTAATTCTCCATTTTATTGTCAAAGGACTATCCAGCTACGCTTCTCAAGCTCGCGTTACACTCGCCATTCGACGCCCCCGCGAAAACCAGCGGCGCTATTTCAAGCATCATCGGGACTCTATTTCCAGACTTACCGCCGACGCAAGCGAAGGATTCTATGAGTTCCTCAGCGCCGGCCTTCACAGTGTCCTTCAAAGACCTGTTTACTGCTGGGATCCACGTGAGCGTCACGTATTGCCTGGATGAACATCTCAAGACCATCGGAGACACAGTCAGAGTCTTCCACTTGAGCCCAGCTGTAGTTTCCGCCTTGCGCAGCTATCGAGGCAATCGCCTGGCCATGTGCGTATGTCCCTTCGCCCATGCATTCTTACAGACTGACTTTGATCGACAGTGCTCTGGGCATTGAAGATCTTGGCGACGAGATCCTTGCTTCATGGAAGGCGCTGCTGGAGGGCTACAGATCCCTTGATTTCATAGAGTGCAAGAACATCTTCAGGGACGATCTCGAAACAGACATGGGTCGTGTTCACCAGCTCGAGAACGTGATCAGGTTTTCAAAGTCGGTCGCACCCTCGGTGAGTTGATTGCCTTTGGAAGGCTCGTTTAAGAAGCTAAGGCGATCTGTTGTACTAGATTTTCGCCGAACGCGAAAGGCGTCTGAAGACCATGATCCAAAGTCGACGGGAATGGCACAACGTCGTGATGAACGATTTGGACAACCTGCGGAGAAACAACCCGCAGTTGTTCTATGGAGCACTCGTTGGCATCATCGCGTTCGGGCTCATGTTTTTGCAGGCCTTGTGGTTCATGCTGGGCATTCTCGCTGTGCTATCTGGATAATAACGGGAGCGCTGGCTCGGCGCGCGTGTACATATAAGTCGTCTTGTCATATGAATGTAACAAATGCAACGGTATTTGAAGTAACTAAATGAAAGGACAAAAAATTGACATCGCGGACTAGACATACCAACCGTCATCTGTGCTTGTCTACAACCTGAGCGGACATACAACGATTCGATGGCCACGCGCTCACAGCGGGTACGCGAGCGACAGATTTGCCACAAACGCCAGCGATTCTTGGCGGAAGTCATCCCTACCCACAGATGCGTGTGGAATCGTATCAAGTACCATTATATCGGGGCTCGAGGTGTTGTACGGAGGCCATGTTGCCACCCATGGCCATATGCTGTTTGGATCGAGTTTATTGATAAAGTGGATGAAATCGCCTCTCAGCTCGCCCTTAAACGCGTTCATTTGCAGATCTGTCCCATGCGCCTGATATGCACGTCAGACATAAATCCAACAGTCTAGGGCGGAATTTCACATTGTGCCGCCGAGGGCGATTCATCTAACTTAAGTAACACTCCTTCGAAAGAACCGTCAGAGCCAATGATGGATGGGCGTGATGATGCAGGAATGAAAGCTTGACAGCTGAGCTACTTTGAGTGCCGACCGACCAGTAACGGCAAGCGAGTGGCCAGATAACCCGTACCTTGTGTGACAAGTGCCTCGTAAAGCGATTCTCGCTGTCAAGGACGAGGATAGAGCATGATCCATAGACGGGTTGCACGATGCCAATGTTCGGCGGTCCGAAGAAGCTGAATCTAACAGATTACATGGTCCGTGTCATGGACATACCTGACGCTGCGTCGCTTATCCGTACATTCAAACCCGCAGGACGACTTCACCTGCAGGGGTGGACAAAGCGCCACAGAGCGGGCGCCCGAGCCAGTGCGGTACGAACATGGTTCCTTTGTTCGCAGCGCTTGTCTAGGCAACGTGCTGCATCATCGCCGGGATGCCCTAATGAACGGACAAAGCGGAGAGATCGATGTGATACTGCAGAGCACAATGGGCAGTGGACTGTGCGCTGTGATGGATGATCATGGCGCGAACGCAGGATCTGACGATCATATCATGTTTAGAATAAAGAATCGTGGAAACTGACGGTGTGACTAGGGGCGAATCCTAGGATGCCTTTACAAGACAATGGGTTGCGAGGAGGGACAATTGGAGCACGTTGCAGGAACGCGTCATAACGCAGGTCATATGGGCGCAAGTAGTGCGGTGGCAGATGAGAAGGATGAGGAAGCTCGATGGCCTTGACAACTGTTATCTTCGGCCCCCAGAAGCGTCGAGGCACGGTGTCGTCAACGGCGCTTGCGAGATTAAATAAGTACGAGGAGATTCCCGTCTGGACAGGTCTGGACCGCCTGTAAACATACTACACATGAGAAATCACAACAAGCCAAGCTTGCGACGAAGGCCGCAAACCGAACGCAGTTGCTCGAGAGGTCAAAGCAAACTCACATAGGCGAGCGGCAGATGCCTGTGGTGACGTCGGGGACTCGGTCGGAGCCGCAGCGGAGGAAAGTTCAAGTTGAGNTCAAGTTGAGATCGTTGAGCCGGAAGCAAAATTTGCAGGGAAACGCCCTGATGATCGAGATCTGCGTGGGGGACAAGGAACGGAAGTAAAATTGTGTACGCGAAGCGCGTCGCGTCCATGCAACGTGTTGTTCGTTTACTGTGTATCCTCGTGTACACAAGATACGTGCTACGGCGAGTTGCACGTAGCTGCTTTGTGGTATGTGGTCCACCAGCGACGAGGGAACTTGCCGAGTAGGATGCCGAGAGATATCTCGTACACGGAACAAAAAAATTAAGGCTAGAATGGGGATGGGATGGTCGTCAGGGCGGGGCCGGGAGCCAGCGGGAGCCTCGTGAGACGACGAGGAAAATGGGATACGACGCGATCACGTGATGTTGTTGAGTGGTTCGCACGGGAATGACCCCAAAAGGGACGAGGAGCCACGAGGCAACTCTGGCGTCTGTACCTCCTTCTTCGCCCTTTTGTTCGCCCATCTCCTCATAACTATTCCCTATTTTATGTCTCCTTCGTCGTCTGCGACGTCGCACCCTTCTTCATGCTCCTATCCACCCCACCTTCTTCTCTGACGAACCGCCATCACCATTCACGACGCGCACCCAGCATTTCGCCTTCTTGTCGTTCTCTTTCAGCGCTCCAACACACTTCTCCAATCAATCATCGCACCATGCCCAGGAAACCTACTCAGTTCGAATCGCCTATGCTCACCCCTTCGCCTCTGCGCAGAAAGTCCCAGCTTCCAGCCGACTCAATCGACGGCGAATTGGGCTCTGAACTTGCCCAAGATCCGGACGACATCTTTCTCCAGTCGTCCTACCGTCTTTCGGCGCCTTTCAAAAATCTACATCCACAGACCCATTCATCACGTAGTGCGGCTCCGTCGGCCAAGTCAGCAGACAAGAAAGGCAAGGCATCGGTGCGTACGGTCCCGGTGGAGGATACGGATGTAGATGGATTTTTCTCTTCCGCGTCATCCTCGAGTCCTGCTCCTAGGAGCGTGCCACCTCGCGTGCGATTACCGCTGCGCAAAATGATGCCACCACCACCACCATCTCTGATCGCTCCTTCCAAGGCCCATGGTCTCCAGACCCCCATCAAGCAACCCTGCAACCTGCCTTCTGACGTCCCCGACACCCTTTCCCCCGACTCCGAATTTGTCCCTTCACCCTCCCCCTCACCGCTCCACATGTTTAATGGTCGTCCGGAGCGGAGTGTCACGCCCGTCGCTCCTCCAGATCAACTGACTATCAACACCACTGGCATCAAAAGGAAACCTGCGCCGCTCTCGTCCTCGACGCCCCATCGTAAGGGGAATCTGACGCCTCTCAGTGTGACTAAGCCTGGCGGCGAGGGCAGCTTCGACCGGCTAGCGCCGCTCGCTGCACCGAGGTTCCGAGGTCAGAGACCCAAGGGGGAGACGGAAGGCTTTCTTAGAGGTGGACTTCAGACGATCGGGTGCTTATGTCTCGATGAGGACGCAGACTTACCAGCGAAGAAATCAGCGAGTGGGAAGCCCCCATCATACGTTGCTCGTGATCAGGATGAGGAGGCAGTGGACGTCTCGCCGGGTGGCCACGTCACGAAGAGACGCGCGAAAAGCCGCCCTGTCAGCTGGGAACTTATGGAAAGCGCAGCAGCAAGTACGGGAAAGGTGAGTTCCAACATTCATCATGTGTAATGGCGCGCATACATGCTGACATATTCTTGCAGAAACCCGCAAAGCCAGCCGTAACCTCGCCTGCGCCTTCGACTGTTACTTTCCCGCGCACCCGCTCGCGCACGGGGTCTTCATCCTCATCTTCGTCAACTTCGCCTGTGCGTCGCACGCGGAAGAACACCGGACAATCGATCTCCAGCGTGTTGAGCAATTCATCACGGCGTACACGCACGCAGAGTACGACTTTCAATCGCCCTCGTGCCCAAGCGCTGTCCAACACACAACCACGCCCAGCCAAACGAGTAGAGAGCTCGGGGAGCGCGACTATGTTCTTCGGTCCCGCAATTCCCCGTGCGCCTGCTGCCAATTCATGCACAACAGCTGCCAGGCATAGCATGGTTATCGATCTCGACTTGGATTCACCGCCGCACCTGAGGCCGCAACCATTGTTCGGTCGTCCGCAGACCGCGGCACGACACAGTTTTGCGGGCTCTTCGCTTCCAGCGTGGGCGTCGCCAATGAAAAGCTCATCACCACTCTCGGCGTTCACAGGCCCGGGCACGGACGACCAGGAGATGGGGGAGATTGACGACGAAGAGGAGGGGGATTTCATTCCAATGGCAATGCCGACGACCGAGGACGAAGAAGACTTGTTTTTCGGAAGTGCGAGTGCAAACACGAGCTTCACGCGGAGCATCCGCGAGGAGGAGGACACGGACGAGGGCATCGGCGGTCCCGGCGATGACAGCATTGCATGGGACCACTCCGGCCCACCCGATTCTTCCTTCTCATTCAACATCACGGAGTGCACGCCCTCGCCTCGCGGCAAGCTCAATAGTGGTACAGGTGCGCCGAAGCTCGAGAAGAAGTACAAGCCGCGGGACTCGGGCGTCGTTTTATCAGAGGACGAGGACGCATTTTCAGCGCCAATCCGGAACATGGGCATGGGCATCGGCCGCTCGGGGTCTGTGTCGCTCGCGATGCCGCCCGCGTCAACGAGCGTGAGCTCGATCGCGAGCGCGCGGACGTCGTGCGAGTGCATGCGCTTGGACGCGGTTTGGACCCAGCGGGACCACGCGGAGAGGATGGACGCGCTGCCGGACTTGAAGGACTTGATCTGGGTGTATTGGGTGGTCTTTTGGTCGACGCCGGAACTGTAGACCGAGGTTCCTTCCTACAATGGAGGTTAGCTGCTTCGTAGGAATATTTTTGAAGTCGGACATACGGGCCCGATAGTCAAACAAAGTACGTCGGCATTGTGCCCTTGGAAGCTATGTAACTGCGTGCACGTCCGCGCATCCCAGAACTTCACCAAGCCCAGCGAGTCTCCGGAGACAACCGTCCCGTCACTGTGATCCCGTCAGAAAAAGTGATAGAGAATTGGCGAGAAGCTTCTCACCCAAGCACGCTAACTGCCCAAACCAACGTCCGCTCTCCGCGCATCTTGTCCGTGGCCATCCGCTCAACGACGCGGCCGGTAGCGAGATCCCATTTCCGCAGACTGCTATCCGAGCATCCCGCAACCAGCCACGAGTCCGACCACTGGTCTTCATCGTCTTCGTCACTGTCGTCGCTTCCGGAAGATGAGTTTTGGGGTTGTGTCGGTACGCGAGGAACCGGAGGTCCCCATGCGATGCTGAGGATGCGCGATTTTGAGCGGTCCAGGCGACGAAGGTGACTGAGAGTGTCGTGCTCTAGCGATAGAATGTGAACGGAGCCATCCTCACAGCCGAGAGCAAGGAGAGTAGATGCAGGATTGGCTGCTATTGACCAGATAGAGCCACCTTGCGAAGAAATGGAGCGCTAGGTAAAGGATAAACTATGTTAAATTACCGGTGAGAGCATCAGCGACGAGTGTAACGTGCCCGGACACATCCACATTCCAGATCCCACTCAATGAGCTCACTACCACCGCCCGTGCTGAACAGTCGGAGGTCTGCAAGTGACGGTACTTCGTCCGGGTCGAACAAGTCTGGGTGCTTTAGTGTGAGAGCTATGGAGTCCGCCTTCGATGGATTTGGCCCTGCTAGCGTCTAAAGAGATATTGATGTCCTGGATGAGCTCTCCATTTAAGCAGCAAGAGCGTGTTGGACACACCTTTCGGACAACCCAAGCCTGAGGAGCCTGAACGTCCTGCTGAGAGCCAGTCCATTCGCATAGCTCAATATTGCCATTGGCACGTCCGACAACAAGCGTGCCGACTTTGGGTACCTTCCTTCCTGGATCTGCTTTTTTCTTGCCCTTGATGGACGGCAATGGTAGAGGGGGGAATGCGAGAGCGGTGATGGCGGGAGGTGTATAATCGACGAATCGACATCGGTGCACCGAGAGTGTTGTGGTTTCACCCATTATTTTGTCGAGCGCTTCCCGTCACTGAAGCCTTGAATATGTACACCCTGTCGCGGGTATTTCTAGAGTCGAGCACGAGCCAGTTGATGCGCCTTGCAGAAAGCGCAAGACGCGTCCAAAAATTTGGCAGGCCGAATTTGGCAGTCACGGGAGCACTTCCTCGCGTCTCTTCCGAGCAGCGTCACCTCCTCTCGACCACCAGCTGCGCGTCCACCCCAGTCTACTTTCTCTTCCCGTCCTCTACCACTAGATTTTTACACAATGTCTTTTCTCGGACGAGGATCCAGTGGGGCTTCGGGCGGCGTTAACCAGGAGCGCATGGAGATGGCCGTGCAGGAGTACGTGGACATGTCACCGTCTCGCGAGCGCTCATAACTCACCGCTTTCATATAGGCTCGACATGGTCACTGACGTGTTCAACCGCATTGTCAAGTGTGTTTCATTCCTGCTCACGCCTTTCATGCTGTCCTCATGACCGTCCTTTCACACCAGCGCATGTCACAACAAGTGCATTAGCACACGGTACGCGGAGGGTGACCTGAACAAGGGAGAGAGCGTCTGCATCGATCGTTGCGTGTCAAAGTTCTTCGAGGCGAACAAAAAGGTTGGAGAGCGGTTACAGAGTGTTGGCGCCAACGCAGGGCAGCAAGGAGGCGGAGGTCTCGGTTTCTGATGACGAGTGAATTGACGACGGGAGAGTCGTTCCCGTACTCCACCTAACTTATAGATCCCACCTCTAATGCATCGCAGCAGGCACGCCACTTGACTTAGAGAAAGACATGCTTGAAACACTCCCAGCAAGAAAATGTATCGTCTATTGCACACTTCCGAGACTAACCTAAAGGAAACCGAGAAGGGTATATAGGCTTCTGCCTACTTGGCGGCGTTGGGGAAACAGTCCGCCATCGTCTTGCTGTGCTTGTTCTGCGCGTGCTCCTCCAACCTGGAGAAAGCAATTCAGTTTTGGAAGGGCATTCCTTGCAGAAGCGCGTGGCTTACGCAGGGGCACGGGTGGTCACCAACTACAAGAATCAATTAATCAAGTCAGCCGTGTGGCCCCTTCGTAAACGGAAAAAATATTACGCACGAAGGGCTGTCTGCAGACGGAGCAGATGATGTTCTTCGCCGCCTCATTCACCTTCGCCTGGCTCTTGGAACCCTTTGCCGCATTTCTCTCACCATTCCTCTCGCGCTTCTGCGCTGCCTTGGCTCCCTACACTGATCTTTAGCACGCAGGACGGTCTGGACGCAGGTGAAAACTTACGTTTCCCATTTTAGACAGTAAAGTACAGCAGCTGGAAGATTGCGAAAGTAAAGACGGTGCGAAGGTTGGCGGACGGGGAAACGGTGACGGCACAGACGCGAAGCGCACGGCGAGCTTTATACGGCTTGCAGACAAGGACTTGCGGACGGCGGCTGGCTTTGTTGTTTTCAGCCAGTGCAGGACAACTTTTAGCACCGCCACTGAAAACGGCCACGTGCTGAATCGATGGGTGCATGTGATGGATCGAGTCGTCGAGCAAGGCACCGACGAACCGAGTCAGCATCTTCGCAGGCTGCAAATTTGTTCACTTAAAACATCAAATGGTCGATTACTTTTATGTCTCTAACATTGAGCCGATCCCTGCTCTGCGCGAGACCCCCTCGGCTGCTTATCCACACTCCACTTTTCTCTTTTCCCCATAGAGCACGGTATACTATGAGCACTGAAGCAAGAGCCAAGGTCGCTGACCTCGTCAAGTTCGATATCCTGACTCAAACGCAGGCTGTGGACAATGAGAAACAGATTCGAGCCATAGCCAGGAGCTTCATCTGTGAGTTCTGGGTACCTCGGCACCTACCATATACTGACAAGGTGCCTAGCCGATACCATTACAGGCAGGCGATGACTGTCATTTAGTGTCCGGACACCATCTGAACATGATCATCGCAGTGCCGACCAAGGAGATGCAGGAATATGCAGCCAAGGCCTCCCTCGGTGATGATGTCTACCACGAGCCGTCGACCATTGCTCTGGAGGCGCACATGGCCAAGCTTACCGGGAAAGAGGCAGCCTTGTTCATGCCCTCCGGTACCATGTCCAACCAAATTGCGCTGAGGACACATCTTCGGCAGCCTCCGTACTCGATTGTGTGCGATCATCGTGCGCATATCAATAAGTATGAGGCTGGCGGCGCTGCATTCCACTCTGGCGCGCATGTTATTCCCGTTATTCCCTCCAATGGCAAGTCGACCATTTCATAGAGAGTGGATATATCCTGAGTGTTATATTTGGACAGGCCACCACCTGACCCTCGACGACATCAAGGAGCATATCGTTACTGGCGATAACGTTCACTTGTGCGTGGCTTGTCTACGTCCCAGCTGCCCATCTTAATCTGAATCCCCAGCGCGCCGACGGAAATCATTGAGCTGGAGAACACACTCAACGGGACAATCATTCCTCAAGAAGAGGTCGTCCGAATATCTGACCATGCACACAGCCTCGGCATCAAGATGCACCTCGACGGAGCGCGCATCTGGCACGTCGCCGCGGAGACTGGCGTTCCGTTGAGCGAGCTGTGCGCGCCCTTCGATTCCGTCAGCCTCTGCTTCAGCAAGGGCCTCGGTAAGTTCACCCTTGGCCGGCTGTGGACGTGCTCTCACAGAGCGTGATTAGCCGCTCCGATTGGATCATGCTTGGTCGGCCCCAAGCAATTTATCGCCAAGGCGCGCTGGTTCAGGAAGCTCTTCGGCGGTGGGATGCGACAGACTGGCGTCCTCACTGCGTCGGCTGCCTACGCGCTCACCTACAATTTTCCCAAGCTGTTCACCGTGCACGCGCTCGCCCGACGGCTTGAGCAGGGCCTCAAGGGCATCGGTGCCGAGATCCTCAGCCCTGCGGAAACATGCATGGTATGCGCTCTCCTGTTTCGCATTTCTGGACAGTAGGTTGATCTCACATGGTCGTGTCCTAGGTGTTCTACGACCCGACTCCCCTCGGTGTCACCTACGATGAAATTTTCGAGCGTGGCAGCAAACTGCCCGAACCGCTTGAGCTCGGCGGCTCGCGGCTGGTTGTGCACGTCCAGACGACGGAGCAGGCTGTCGAGGATTTGCTCACGCTGCTCCGCGCCCTCGCGGAAGAGAAGAAAGCGGCCGGCTTCGTTCCCCCGAAACGCGAGCCGCAGGTCAACGGCCAGGTCAAGAACATCTACATTCGCAGAAATTGAAGGCGGGGGACTCCGGATGAAATGCCATTGTACTGGGGCTTGGTGTTTTCGTGATATCATAGATGTAACGATATACCAGCGTTGATTATTAGATAGTCTATTTTACTTTTGGTGCAGAACAAGTATACTTGTGTCAGATCAGCCCTTGCCCACGTATCGCTGCTTCTCGTAGTCCCGCCACAACGCCTTCATGACGACCTTACCGCCCGCATCCAGCGCAGACACCATCAGCGCGTCGCGTGCGTGCTCATTCAGCATGTCACAGAGGACGAACAAGCCCGGCCTGAGCTCGCGCCGCACGTCCGCAGGCAGCACGCACAGCGGGTCGTTCATGGCCTCGAC
>SFCI01000584.1:0-10127 GCA_004681135.1 Hericium alpestre | reverse complement strand
CNNATCCCGGNCANTCAANCNNNCNCNNACGTNCNCGCAGCNNCANAGTAGTNANGTTNCATTNTATGNAATGCAGCGTACGNCTTGNNGTCCTTCATAAAACTTTCTAGATGGGCATAAGATGCCCAATAAAAATCTGTAAAATCCTGTGAGGAAAACAGCGGCCTAGACAGGACCGACGGCAGCATGTCGACCACCTCCGGCTCTCCGTGCGCGAAATGACGCAACGCTTCTGATCACAACATGCGCAAGCTCTTTCAGTCACTCTCCCTCTCCACCAGACATCGTCCTCTCAATAAAANNCGTAAAATCCATACCATGCCCATGAAATATATCACCAACGAAGTACAGTCTTTCCTTTGACAGGGGTGAGATTCACGCGNTGGTAACCGATGGGCACGACTGTATANTAGGAACTCTCCCAAATCATCAAGTCCGACAAGGTNCCCCGGAAGGACTATCTCATCGTGGACGTCCGCGATGACGATTACGTCGGCGGGAACATCANACACAGCCATAATGCACCGTCCAGTCAGTTCTTGTTGAACGTGGACNATCTCGTACAGCAAACGAAAAATATCCCGATGATCGTGTTCCACTGCGCACTATCACAGCAAAGGTGCGTACTTCACGTCNATACAAACATAACAGCNGTGCTGACCTCGAAACTTGGATAGAGGACCGAAGGCTGCACGGGTATGTTGTACTGTGACTAACTTACAAAGACGTAGCTCACAGGATGCCTGTCCTTTAGATATACGCACAGATGCGCGACAGTATGGAGCTTGCTCACAAGGACAAGCCGCACGAAGTCTNNGTCCTTCGTGGTGGGTTCACNGAATTCCAGGCCAAGTTCAAGGTGCGTNGGGTTCACTGANNATACGTCNCNGACTCTCATCATAACTGCCAGGACGACCCTGCCTTGGTAGAGAACTGGGATCCAGAGGTGTGGGCAGCAGATTGGATGTGATGAGCATCAAATTCCGGCAGTAGTTAGATGTAATAGGAGAGNAGTGCAGGTTGGCATTAATGTGTACTGGTAATTTGACACAAGCGGGATAGACAAAATGCGCCTGGAGCATGTAAAGCAAGCTCGCTCATGGCTCGCTGCTGTCGAAAGACATGGTACTACTCGAGGGATTGGACGTCGGAGACGACTGGCCAATGCGGCTCATTTCGGACTGTCTCCCGATTGCGAGTCGTCCTCAGACTTCTTCTTGAGCTTGAGCTTCGGAAGCTCTTCAACGACACGCTGGATCTTGCGCCGTTCCGCTTCAATGTTCCATTGGCAAACCGTCCTATTGACAATGACAATGCCGATCAGAGACAAAAAAAAATGCTCGTAGCTCATAAGACGCACCAGCTCCCGAGCGACACGGCCATAAACGTCGCCATGGCCCAATTGGACGCGACAAAGGGTGCTGCAATGTCCGACAGAGTCTCAGTCATATCATAACATGAAGCCCATAGAGAAAGCTACGCACTCGCACGGAGCCCTCGGAGCACGCCGACCCCGACGCCGCTCGCAATCCCGGTCAGGAGCGCGTTGCGCGCACACGGAATTTCGCCTATGCGATGCAAATCATCTGTCGAGAGTCTCTGCCTTCGTTCCGTCAGCTCTGTTCAGCGACCAGACCACCACGCGCTGCGAAATGCGGAGCGGCCTGGGCACGGACAGGAGACGACGCACCTTCGCTGCCTCGCGCAAGTCCGACCACTTGTTGCCGGTCGTTTCTGTCTGGTAGATGGGGCGGCGGGGCGCTTTCTCTTCTGCCGAAGTGTCGTCGTTTGGTATGCCTGGGATGGCGGAGGAGCTCATGGTGGTGGAGGACAAGAAAAAGTCGGCACGTGCATGGACGCGTCGAGGCGAGACGAAGAACTTCAAGAAGCGCGGATTGGCAGACTCGGAGAATCCGAGACGCTGCACGCGAGCGGTTGATCACACCGAGGATCATCGCGGCAGTCCTAACTAAGTAGGTGCTGTAAGGGCCTGGGACTGTGATTATGATCAGATACCTTAGGTGCGTATCGAGTTCTTGGGCTTAGGTAGTGTTTGTAGCACTCGGGCAGTATACAACAATCGTTCAACTTCAGGCGACAGGGCAATAATTCGATTCTACAACAATATCGTGTTCCTGCTTCCGCTTTGTGCGATCTCGTGGAAAGAAAGGGATAGAGAAAAAAAAGGAAGAGGGGCGTTTGATCTTCTGTGGGTACGCAGTAGGTTACGGGGATGAGATCAGGCCATGTATGATGGAAAATGAGGCGATTAGCGTAGACGGTCAACTTTGTCGAGGACTGCAAGTTGTAGAGGGTGTGAACATGCATGAGTGCATGCAGGTGAATAGATCAAAGATGGGACGCACTGCTCTCGTAGGCAACTTCGCTAGGGTCGGTGCCCTGGATCTCCGTAGCAATGCCAACCAGCGAACGCCTCAATGCGTCCTTCGAGGACGCGAATAACATCTTCTGCTTGATCTTCGCATCGTCGGGCGACCTGATAGCAGGCGATGGGTTATTAGCATGCGCTGAGACTCCAAGTGGAGAGCCACAGAATGCATCACGACGCACCACATAATGAAGCACAGCTTAGTTCTCTTGCCCTCGTCGCCCTTCTGATACTCGAAGTCATAGACAGCCCATCGGCACTCGCCCTCGGGGAGCTCCTCCACGAACTCCTCGTAGTCGCGGGACGTCGAGGTCTTGGCGACGACGACCTCGGTGTTGTCAGGGCTGAGCGTGAAGATGATGTACTTCAGCTTCTTTCCGAGCTTCAGCTCCTGGAATTGCTGGAGGCAGTCGGGGTTCACGGAGACTCCGGAGGCCTATGAAAGGAACCCGGCGCGTACGGGTCAGCGGAGTGCCCAGAGTGTCCTGACGCGCTGCAATTGAGGATGTTGGGGTGGAATGGACATGTGCTTACCATTGTGAGTGTTGTGAGATAGAATGGGGGATGGGGAGGGCAACGGGGATGTGATGTCTTTGTGGAAGTTGAGATGGACGAGACGGGATACAAGCACGGTATCGTATCGACAACGGCGATTGCCACACCTTGTGCAACTCCGACGATCTGCCACTTCCGGCTCAGACTCATGCGCTTTCCTCCTGCGCTTCAGCGTCCTCAACTGCGTCCATGTGGAGAGCACAGGCCAAGAGGTGCTGCGTTCGGCGCCTTTGACTGTATTTTGATACCTACAATTTTTTTTTTAGGAACAGGCTTTGTAGGAAGACAGCGCGTAACTTCAACATGCAAGTTGTACATCGTGCTACAAATTAGCTAGTGTATGATACAATGGTGGACTCTGGTCTTGCTAGGACGCGACTTCGTGTGTACTTACTCAAACACCCTATCTAACCAAGCCTCGTAGTCAAACTCGGGCTCCCCGACTTCGTTTTGGGTGGTCGGCATGACTTCGCGGAGATACTCAATAGCGCTAGGGGGCAGGCTTGCGAGGCGAAGATCTAATTCTGTGACATATGGCTGCGGACAAGAACCAAAATCAGCACAGGTCCTGAGTTGCAGCCTTCAGTCAGAAATGCCGACCTTGTTGCCTGCGACGCCTTGGAAGGCTTCCCGCAGCTGGTCCGGTGATGTTTGGTCTTCCGTGATATCGACCTGTGTATGGAGCCATGTGATGAGTAATCAATTGAGACAAAAAGCAGATTGAAGGTCGCACCAGTAAGTTGATGAATGCTTCGAACGTCACCGCACCATAATCTTGCAGAAGCTGGTCGTAAATGATATCCACATCTTCGTCCTGAAGCACATGAATTAGGATAAGCTTTTTCGGGATCAGTGAGACTTATTATTTACCGGATAGATAATCCCGAAGCTAGCCATCGCAGCAACCATCTCCGATTGGCTAAGTGTGTTGGTTTCGTCGCGGTCAAAGTAGCGGAAGGTGCTCTCGAACTGCTCAAGTTGTGCAGGAGTGAGGTTGGTCATGTTCCTCGAGACGATCTGCATATAAGCCATCAGTGCGAGACAGCAGCAGACGAGTGCCTGGCTACAGACCTGATTGTCAATGAAGGCTATCTTCTTCGCTATGCTCTGGATCACGAGCTCCAATTCGAATTCCAGGTCCTGGCAGGTGAAGACAGTGTAATCATTCTCTTCCACTTTCGCAGCCACACATTCAGCTTCTATACTTTCCACCTGCAAAAGCGCTTCCGACAATGCTGGTATGCGCGTCTGCAGCCGTTCTACCTCCCGTTGTTGTTCCTACGGTGGCCGGGACATCATTACTGGCCGCGAAGGTAAGGGAAAAGTTGATTCTAACCTCAAGCGGTCCTTCGATGGTGGATAATTCCGAAGAGACTGTATGCAAACGTCTCTCGAACTCATGAGCCTTATCAGCGAATTTCTTGCGCAGGAACTCCTGGATTCTAGATGGATCGCTTGTCGTCAGGATATGTATATCTGAATAGCAGGTGATAGTCATACTCTCGGATCTGCGCATTGATTGCTTTTGACCAACGAGCTTCCGATGACAGCAATGCTTTCCATGCATCATCGACATCCTATGCATCAGAACGATGTAGCACTTGAAACGTGTCACGGCATATAAACTCACCTGCAATGTCAGTCCTGCTGGAGGGACGTATTCACGAAGGCGGTATGTCTTCAACTTCGTTTGCACATTTCCGAAGAGCGTTGCGACATCTTGCTTCTCAGTGACCCAAGCCCGCTTCTTGGTCTGCTTGTACGATGCAAACTCTGCTTTATGTTTCTTTACATCAGCATAGGTACCTGCGAACTTGACGGAAAGCCAGTGATCCTGAATATCTGACAAGGACCCGAGCAGCTGGATTGAGCGCTTTTTCATCAGTAATGCTTCGCCATGTTTTGGAAAAGGTACGAACAGCCCGAACTCGTCGCTCATAGTCATTTCGGCTCACCCAGATGGACTGCATGAGGTCGGCGAATTTTTCGATCCGTCGGGACACAGTCTCAGCTTGATCTAGAGCAAATTCAGTATGGGGCAAAAGTCTCGATCAAGACACATACCCATCGTAGAAAAGGCGTGGAAGAAACTGGCAATATAAGTCATGACGCTACGCTCATCAGGTTTGTGAGAGTCGCAGAGATCTGCCACTTCTAACAGTGGCTATGATAACAGTAATCATTAAGGCTGAACATAAGGATTATGTAGAAATGAGTTTACCGGGATACCCAGATGCTCTGCAGCTACATCAAATGCTAGCTGGGTGTTTCGGTGTCGATCTGACTACAAGGATTCAATGATCAGAGAGGCCATGATGCGAGGACGGAGCGTACCTTGTCCAGTTTGTCGTAGTCGAGGAGGTCAGGTCGATGACAATGAATCAATGCGCAACTGATCCGTTAGACCGTAAGAGGTCAGGATCGAGGATGGGTTATAGTTCAGGCGTTACGCACAGTGCAAGGCCGTCAGACCAACTGTAACTGAAGTCCTGGACGTCAACCTCCTTGTATGGCACCGTTTTGCGCTGACACCATAGCAGAAGGCCTTCTTTGGCGGAAAGACCTTCTTCACTGTAAGGAACAGGCATAAGTAACTGACCATTTCATGGATATACGATGACGGACCTGATGTCCGCGATCGTAAACCGCAGAATGAGTGTCCATATCATGCCGAGTATGAGCTTCAAATTGCCATCGATGATGTCTGAAGTCCGGTTAGGGTATCAGCCGCGAAGTAGGGATATAATGCCATCGAGAGCCACCTTCAGGACCGATGTTTGTCAACTTGACGCCACGAGACGTGATGAACTCCAGAGCCAGGTTGACATTCTCCGCCTTCTGAATGCGCATACGAGGATTCTTGTTGTATCGACCCAGTGATGTATCACCTGACAAGATGGAAGAGCCTGTAAGAATAGCCACGAAAAAGTACTTCAAGCACTCACCCATTATTTCCTAAGATCATCGCAAGTCCTGTTTGCAAGATCTCAAGGAAGAATGGCCGGCACTCACCATCAGTTGGATTAACTTCACACCATCAGACAGATCCTTGACCAAAGAGGTCATAGGGGGATATCCATTTAACTCTAGCTTGGTATTAAGCCTATGGTTGCCAGTACTTTCAGCAGGTCGTCGGGGACGGCACAACGGATTCGAATCACCATTTGCAGAATGTGCGCTCCTGGGTATCACGAGATAGGTCCATGCACGTTCTGCTGTGAGTTCTCTCTCTTGATATAATTTGAAGGAAAGGGTATAGCAGAAACTCCTCTAAGTGCAGGAGGCAACGAGCGTGCAGGCGAACGCGCGCTCAATTACAATCTGGAATCTGGGTGGCCACGCTGCTGACGCGTAATCAAACTCCGCTCGACGCGTCGAGGCGGCCTCACCGTCTTCCACAACGCCGACGCTCCTTGTCCTCAACCTTCACACCGTCCCCCCATCTCTCTTGCTGTCAACACTATGACGACGCAATTCGACAGGATCTTCCATGGCCAATCCATGGAGGTTGGAAGTGAGTGCTCAAATCCTCGGATCACCACCAGTCTGATTAACATGTTACAAACTAGAATTTCGAGTGGCGGCCAGCGGAATGGCATGGAGAGCGGAAGACCAGGCTGAACTGGTGGCAATGTCTTCAGACGAGATTAAATGGGCCCAGTGGTTTCGCGTCGCGAGAGGTTTTCAACTACGAGTGGGTCTGAAGGACAGGAGGAAAGAGGCCTTCGATGGGTTTGAGCGGGAGGTGCGTGTGCTTTCTTTCGGTCAGCAGAAGTTAGATTACTAATGTATCATCATCTCTGAAATTAGGACCAGGACAAGCTTGCCAGCCTATTGAAGCAGCATTTCGGCATTGTCCTTGAACCACAGGACATTTCGTTCAAGGGATGGAATTGGGGTGTCACTGATTTTCGAGGTATTATCTCGGGCGTTCGACAAAGACTGTTTGCTTACCCTGCCCTCCATTAGGCGACGATCTTGCATTCCTCGTATCCAACAAAGCCGCTTTCGAACTTCCGCTGCAGCATGTCGGAAACTCGAACATCGCAGGGCGGACAGAAGTGTCGCTCGAGTTTTTGAACCCTTCAACAGCTAACAAAAAGCCAGCAAAAGGAGCCCCTGATGAGATGGTCGAGATACGCTTCTTCGTTCCTGGAACTAGTACTCGCATCCGAGGGTCAGAAGATGGTTCCCAAAAGTCGGAGGACGAGGGCGAGGGCGAGGGCGAGGAAATCAGTGCGGCACAGGCGTTCCATGACGCTGTGAAGGAGAAGGCCGAGCTGGGCCAAGTCGCCGGCAACATGATCCTCAGTTTCGAGGAAGTCCTAGTCCTCACCCCCCGTGGTCGATACGATGTCGACATGTTTCCCGATTTCTTGCGCTTGCGCGGCAAAACATATGATTACAAGATCGTCTATTCAACCATCTCCAAACTCTTCTTGTTACCGAAAGACGATCTGCATGTTTTGTTCATTGTGAGTGCCCCCCCTCAATCTCATTGAACCGATGCGCTAATGAGATACAAACAGCTTAGTCTGAACGTCCCTATCCGGCAAGGCCAAACACGGTATCAGTACCTAGTCATGCAGTTCAGCAGGGAAGAGGAGACTACGGCTGAATTGAACATGGATGAGTACGTATTGTGTCCTTCGTCTAGAGTCATCTGCTGAAACGTCCCGCAAAATAGGGAAGAGATCGCAAAATACGATCGACTGAAGAAGAATTACGAAGATCCCACATTTGAGGTTGTTTCAAGCGTATTCCGTGCTCTATCGAAGAAGAAGATTATCAGCGCAGGAAGCTTCCAGAGGTGAGCATCAATGACTTATTTTAGGTGCAGTTGTCTAAACCCGCTGCTATAAGCCGCGCCGGTCATCCTGGCCTCAAGGCCAATCTCAAGGCCATTCAGGGTGATCTGTATATGCTCGACAAGTATATATTCTTCGTTTCAAAGCAGCCCGTACTTGTGGACATCTCCGACATTCATCAAGTATTGTTCTCTCGTCTTGGGACCGCCATGGGCGCAGTCGCAGCCCGTACTTTCGACATGAAGATCGTGACAAAGTCTGGGCCAGAGTACACCTTCACTTCCATCAACAAGGAGGAGTTCGAGCCGACCGACGCATTCTTGAAGGACAAGAAGGTGCGCGTGAAGACGGACATGCTCTCGGAAGGTGAAATTCTACGCGCTGTCGAGGAATCCGACGAGGAAATGCAGAGTGTCGCGAGTGACGAAGATGAGGAGGTGCATGTTAGACGGACAGGGGAAGAGGACGAAGAGAGCGAGTTTGGTTAGTGCCGGACTTTACACATCACCAATAAGCTGCTCATCATTTCTTTTTGCTTGCAGACGAAGACTTCCAGGCATCGTCAACGGACGAAGGCTCTCCCAGTGAGAGTGACAGTGACTCGGAAGGCGGCGCTACCGCATCCGACGCAAGTGGCGACCGAGACTTTATCAAACTAAAGGGCAAGGGCAAAGGGAAGGCCGCCGCCAAAGATGGCGCGAAAAAGAAAGGTGCAGAAGCCAACGGGGAGAAGCCCAAGAAGAAGCCAGCGCCCAAAAAGAAGAAGGCTGGCAGCGATGACGAGGTCATGGACGTTGATGAGGAGGAGGACAAGCCGAAGGCGAAGCCAAAAGCGAAGCCCAAGCCCAAGCCCGTCGCGAAGCCCAAGGCGAAAGAGGCAGAGGACGGGCCAGTGAGGAAGAAGCTGAAGACGTCGGACTAGTTCTGTTCCCCACACTTGGGTTATTGTCGCGCTTTGCTAGGCCTTCGTTCGTATCTATTTAGTCGCACACTGTAGCCATTGGTTCAAACTTCTGATCATATAATATTCCGCCCGAGTTCCGGATATGATGATAAATACAATAGGATATGTCGATACAGATAGTCTGAGTGAGTGTGCATGCAATCAAATCAAAGAATGGTCGAACAGGACAGATCTGTATGCTAGGGTGAAATTTGGGTATAGATGACGACAAAGAACCAACCCATTATTCCGAATCCATAAGTCTAGGAGGTATGGTCGAGGCTCAAATAGCATTATCGCTGACCCAAGAGTGACCCGGGTGCAAATACTTTATCGCCAGGCGTGGCAGCTGTCAAGCCAGGCTGGGGCGCCGGGACGTTGGGACGTGTGCCTTTGCGGGTCCCCGCTCGTGAAAGGCTTTTGCTTGACGGTGCTGTGGCACCCGTAGGTGCATTGGTAATGATGTTGCGCTCTTGGTTGATGATATACGACTGGAAGACGTGGCGTTAGCCTTTGCTAAACGAAGCGATAAGGATTACTCACACGAGCGACGAGAAGCTTCTCTAGCCAGTTCTGGCCCTCTTTGTCCAAGCATGAGAATATATGAACATAATCCGCGGCGTTCTCGAAGAATGTCAGGTTGTCAGTCGACTTGACGGCGAAGACGAACGACTTCGGGGCCTTGTGGGGTCGCGTAACCTGGTATGCATCGAAGTTTGACAGAGAACACAAGAAGGTCGAGTCTTTGCCCTGCGGTCGGGTGAGATTTTCGGCAACACACAGACAAGACAGCAAAGACGTACATTGTCGCGCTTCGAAAGCCAGAGACTGTGTTCTTTTAGCTCAAGCCACCGCTTGTTCCACTTGCCCCGTTTGCTCTCCCACTCGACGTAGCCTTGGTGGACGGGGGAACTGGCAGGCATAGCCTATGCATGCCTGCATCAGCATCGAGAAACGGAGGCGTCGGGTGACAATTTCCAACTCACCGATGAATGCAGAAGGGAAGCAAGCGCCGTCTTACGCGCCACAAGCATGTTGACCGTCCGGTCCTTGTCCCACGAATTGACGATGTCTGCAACGACCTCGAAGTTCCGGATCGGTCGTTCTGTATGGTTATCCGATGAGAAGCGAAAACATGACGTAGAAGCAACGACAGCTCACCCATTCCGAAATCCTGCGCCACCTCGTAGAGCATCCATCCGCCGGCTCCGACCCACTGCGCGAGCTGCGCCTGCCCATCCAGCATCTCAATAACCTCCTTGGACGTCGTCGTCGGCCCGATCTCCACCATATTGAACCGCTGCATGTCCCCGACGAACACACGCTGCTGCCACACAACTTGGCTCTTCGACATATGCGTCGCCACAGGCTGCGTCGCCGCTCCCGCGGGGAGCAGCGCGGACAGGACCTCCGCCGGCGGAACGGCAGGTAC